>JALIZH010017894.1:0-37068 GCA_030522465.1 Rhipicephalus appendiculatus
CACTAAATGTTCCCGTGTGGCAGCGTGCGAATGACATCGGCGAAGTGAACTTCATAAATTAACACAACATGCAGCGTGAAATAAGTGTCTTTCAATTTCTCGATGGCAAACCATCGTCAAACTAAAGTGCTGAACCAATTCGGTCTCAACAGATTGTCACTAAGTTGTGTGGTCTGTAGCCACATTCAGCCTATTTCTAGCTATCTGTGCTGTTAAAATATTCAAGCCTAGAAAAAAATGTCACAGTTTCACTGCAAGGGCAAAGCAGTGAATACGACAGCGACAATTTGTAATGTTATACGAAGTGAGGCTGGCAACTAACTCTTTTGCATCCGATCTCGCGTAGCTCTACAGAGCGCTGGTGTAAGAGAATACGGCCGCTCCAGGGAGAGATGCTCTTTCCGCACAGTCTGTTCGCGTTGAGAGCGCAGCACGCAGAAGGGCGTACGAGCCGCCCGCTGATGGTTGCCGAGATAGCGCGCGCGCCAGCAGCGATCGCGACCGCGCCCATGGAATCAAAGTTCAATGTTGCTGTTCGAGCGCCCCCACCCCCCCCTTCGCGTCTTTTCATGCTCGTTGAAGACGGGCGGGGTGTTTCCTCTCAGCTTCGACGGCAGGCTTCCCGAGCGGGTTGATGTTATCGCATGCGCCCTCCGAGTGACGAAGATGGGCCGGCGAAATGCTTCAGCCGCGTTCATCGCCCCCCACTCGCGTGCTTTTCCCCGCGTTAGAACGCACGATGCACGGGGGCATGTTATCAATTTGGACTTTATACGGGACATGACGGCGACGGCGATGACCAAGACCCGTCGAGAACGTCCATATAATTGCTATCGCAATAAAAGTATGCTCGCGCACATATGTCGCAGGAAACTTCAACAAAAACCTACAGATATCTCATGGAGAAGTGGAAACATAAGTCAGCTCCGCCGCAATTTAAATATGTTATGCGGTGAAGCATACCGAAAGTCAGAAGGTGCCGCTGCCACGGGACATGGTTGCTTCCGAAGAACACGTTTTCTGGGTGTGTTTTTTTAAGGACTGGTTTCGCGGACCCCAGAAAATGGCTTCGCGGAACGCCTGGGGTCCGCGGACCCGCATTTGAGAACCACTGCAGTAGGGTGTTGAAGTGAATGTATATAAAAGGTGGCTAAATTCACACGCAGGTAGGAAGGTAGAAAACGATGTTGTGAAACACAAAAGTAAGATAAGACACTGTATAGCACTTTAGTTCAAAGACTGCACTGACATACAGTCGTGATGAATATGAAAGGGAGCACCGAGTTTCTGCTTAAGCAAGAATTACTGATCATGCGTGCCTACGAATCTGAAATATTGATTTGCAAAATGTACTTTTCCACTAGAACGTTTAGTGTTACCAACAATATTCCGTTGAACAACTGCGTTTAGCCAATCTTGAAGGTAATCTCAGTGTTACCTTTCATATTGCGCACGATTGTGCGTCTCAGTTAAAGCGTTATCCTGGTTATACATTAAGCGCGTTCTGCTACTAAGAGCATTTTGGCATTATATTCACAAAAGGAATTCCTCGTCTCGAATGCAGCTCGTGACTTGAAGAAACAGTGCTACGCTTCAACGTATAGGTTACCTTCGCGTCAAACTCAGAACATTAGCTATTGGTTTAGCATTTCGTGCTGAGCCATTTCGTTAGTTGTAGCTGACTGCTCTTTGCAGTCTAGTTCCCACAGGCTACGTAAGCTTACCTGGACGTGGTCTACGAGACTTTCATAGTCCGGGCTATCTCGGTAGCTCACGATAAGCTCGACGGAGACGAGGCTGTGAGCTTCCTGGGAATAGAGTACGCGTCGATAAACAGCAAGAAGCAACGAAATCTATTGCACAGGCGTCGCGCGTTAGTAAAATTAGGTAATTTTTTTATCTACGCTTTCCTCGGTTCCTATTGTTTGTTGGCTTTCTCATAATTGTGCTAGACATTAATCGAGTCCATCGATTAGTCTTCTTGTTTAACAGAAGGCGAGGGTCTCGACTACGGCAACTGGGACGCGTTGAAAGGGAGCACTCCGAGAACATCTGTCGGTCAGATCGCCTCCACCCATGAAGTTCACAAACCAACTATATAGACAGTAATACGTTCTGGCAGGCTAGTTAATTCATTGCGACAAACTTCCTTAAACTGCTCGAGAAGATGAGGACAGAACACCACCAGCGCAGACTGTCAACGTTAACAGTTGGCAGTCTGCACTGGTGGTGTTCTGAATGTTTTCTTACTTGTACAGTTGACAGCGTCTGCGCTGGTGGTGTTCTGAATGTTTTCTTACTTGTGTCCTCGTCTTCTCGAGCAGTTTAAGAAATTTTCTCACTATATAAACGGATGAAAATTAAGAAGTACGGAGAGGCCCTGCCCTGACGGACCGAAGCATGGTAGTTGATCGCCTCCGCAGCTGAAGAAATAGCCTTGCTCATGCACTCGGACATTGTTCACCGACAGGACGGTTCCTGAAACTGCTGCGCAGTTAAAAAAAATTAGGAGGGAGCATTGCATCATGCTGCCAGCCTCGGCAAGCGAATGCTCCGGGAAGGCAACAGTCCAAGGCGCCGTACTTGTTGCGTCAGTATCACGCAAGAAATGACATTTCCGAGGCTCTGATATTTGGTGCCCCGCAGTTTTTAAATCGAATCGGCCGTTGTTGGTCCGGCTCCCGGAGGAGGCTCGAAACCAAAACTAAACCAGGAGTACTAAAACGTACCGCGCGCTCTGACTTTTTGATAACGTGTTGGGCCGACACAGCAGGCTTCAATCGTGTTGTGAAATTCTCCCTCTTAACATTTTTTGCTTCATCCATGGTTGATGTTCAAATAAACTCTCCCGTCTGTTCCAGATATCGGCCGTCCTCCTGAGGAGTACGGGGACCGTACATGTATGCCTCGAACCGTCGTGATCGGGAATTGATGACGACTCGTCGAGCTTAAAGGACTGACACAAAAATTTACAGTATTCCTTTTTCTTTGCATCAAGTGAAAGGTCAAGCAACAGCCTACAACATGTACTGGTAAGCATAATGCGCTCTAAAAAGTAATTACGATATGTTTTCAAAAGCTAGTTATGGTTCTTACCGTACCCTGAAGTCACGACACGGTATGAGCCTCTCGTCACACGCTCACGCAAGATATCATGACGTTTGCACGGCCGCCGCGCTCTGTGGCTCCACTGGTCACGCACAAGTGGCCATTTTGAATGTTTCTGGTGGCGCAAAATCGGTCATTTTGAATGTTTTGGTACCTGATGTCATCCCAAGGAGCCATGCTGGTGTGTGAAGTCACCATAAGCGACACTGTAGCCTGACGTCACGATAGTGTCGGTGTCATAGGTGCGTCATGAGAAAATCAACTTTAGTGTAAAAAATAAAGTACCTTATCAGCGTTTACTGAGCTCCACACTTGCGAAGAGCCGTCTCTGTATTCAGGAGATCTGTATGGCAGAGAAAACTCAGCTTCCAAAATCGGTGTCAGTACCCCTTTAATAGGGCGACACTTTACTCGCTAGGCTACCGAAGCTGGTCCGGTTCTCATCGTTCGCGTTAGCCCCAATATGAACCATATAATCAAGTGGGCTACGCTCACATTCACTGGCGTAACCAGCGGGAGGGGGGTGAGGAGGTCAAACCTCCAATTTTCTTTTTCAATTTTGCACGTGTATACGTACACATACATATAAACCAGGGGCGTTGCAAAGAGGGGGTTGGGGGGTTCAAACCACCCCTTTTTTTTCCAATTTTGAACGTGTATACAACACATATAAGCCAGGGGCGTTGCAAAGGGGGGTTGGGGGGTTCAAACCACCCCGAAATTTTTCAATTTTGCTTGCGTATATATATACCCACACATATAAACGCACGCACAAACATACATAGTTGAACCCCCCCCCCCCCCCCCCCCGAAAAAAAATTTCTGGCTACGCCCCTGATACAAACGCACGCACGTACATACATAAAGTATGGTTGACCCCCCCCCCCCGAAACACATGTCTGGCTACTCTACTGCTCACATTCTTGGTCAGATATGGCAGGGCGAAAGTGGCGGCCACGAAGAGGAGGTCGAGGAATGATGAGGAAGCAGGTGCCCCGGATGTAGCACTGCATGAAGCCGACGTTCTCTCGGAGAGCCCCGACGAAGCCCGCGAAGGTGATGACCATCATCAGGAGCGAGAAGAACAGCACCGTGATGTCCCGGTTGACCACGAAGCTGACCAGGAACGAGCGACGCACGAGCGAGATCTCGCTGAAGCGATCCACGATGGACGAAATCTACGGGTACCAAAAGTAGCTATGAATATAGGCGCGCGGACTGGTAGGGGAAGAGGAGGGGGTCAGGCGCCCGCCACTCCACTCTGATTACCTTAAGGGGGGTGCAAAGTCTGCCCCATAGCTTCGTGAACAAGGCGCAAGGCTATCGTAAGAAAAGAAAGAGGGACAGACAGTTCTTTCTGTCCCTACGTAGCCTTGTGCATTGTCGTTCGCGAAGCTATGCACCAACTGGGTCCAACATAGCGTACTGTTGAGATACATTTCGTCTACAGTCGGGCCTCTTTCAGTCCTTTGCGAAGTGGTTCTTAATGGAAAATGGAAGAGATAAGTGCCGGCTCGTCACTGTCTCTCCTTTCAGTCCTTTATTTATACCTTCTAATCAGCCACATGGCGTTCTGTTTGTCCCCCTTTTTTCTTTTTCTTACGTAGCCTTGCGCCTTGTCGTTCATGAAGCTTTGCACCAACTGGACCAACACAGCGTTCTGTCCCACATGTTTGCTCACTCGGACATACCCCGTTGTCGTTTAAAGAGCAGGGTTTCCACCATGCAGCCTTTTTGATGATAGTGGCAGCTGTAGGCCCCTGGTGCCTTCCAAGAACTGTTTACTTATCATCTTTACTTCCTGGAAAGGCAGGCACGAAAAGCAGGCCTTTGTGAGATCATCGCTTCGTTTTAGATGTGAAGCATCTTATGGCGAAGTTCAATCCGGTGGTGGTGTGCGGCGTGCCCACCCTTACTGCGCATGCGCAAACCCTTGCAAAAAAATAAAAACAAAAAACCTCCTCTCCCCCTCTCTTCTAGGCATCCCTGCCCGCGGCGACCATACCCTCACTGCGAATGCGCGTCCCCCCCTCTCTCTCCTCTCCTACGCTCCCCCCTCTCTCGCCTCGCGACGCCGACGCAGGCAGCGTCTGCTAGCGAGTTTCTTGGTTGAAAAAAACTGGCTGCTCGCGCTGCACAACCGTTCACTGGCCACCCCGTATATATGGCACTGGATCTTGACCTGCAAGGTAGTGCCGGTGGGAGATTTCTCCTGTGCGTTGTTGAACAATAAAAATCCGCAGCGTGCGCGTTAACTAAAAGCGGACTGCGGGTCTCTGTGTCCAGTCGGAGTCTTCTGTCTCTCATTGCCCATGAGCAGCGATTGGCGTGTTCGAGTAGGAAACACCGCTCCATCACTGCGTGCTTTGCGCCTCCCCAGGTTTCTCTCCTGCGCAACGCTGCGATGAGCGCCAGCGTCAACGCCGCCGCCAGTGTAAGCGTTAGCGCCCGCTGATTCGCATCTACACATGGTTCCCTTTAGCGGGAGATGTTTGTTCACTCATTGTGACGGAGACTGCCGTCCGTATATTAAACATGGTAGGAGGACCCAGAGAGTTGATTCTGCTCGTCTGGGCACCAGCTAACCAGGGAGTTAAGAGGGAACGAGGGGGGCTTATTCGATCGCCGAGGTCTCACTTACCGGTCGACCCCCCCGGAACTTCGCAAGTTACCGAACTTACAAACAGGAGCGAAGATAGCGATGACACTTTGCCCCCCCCCCCCCCTCCGCCCCTTCCTAATGGGAAAACCTGCGCACGCCTATGGCTATGCATGTATCCGTATAGCGTAATTCGAAGGTTGTGGGCTCGAATCCCACCGACGGAATGGGTGACTTTTTTACCACTTTAATTCCTTGCAATTTACGTCGTAATTATTACGCTAAGGTTAAAGACAATGTCTCGTATGATTTCCTTGGCTTAATTATCTGTTGGATTCATTTGGTTGTGTCTATCAAGCAAACGAGCCCCTCAACAAAATTCCCGTCCTTTCGCACGTTCATAGCGAGGGCCTCATTCAGGCACACTTGATGCCTTCACGCAGCGTGCGAGGACTTAATCATGAGCCATCCACGAGCCAAACCATGATTCATTCATGAGCTGGATAACCACCACCTGAGTTACAGGTTATCCTTCGCAGGTTAGACACCTTCACAGAGAGGAATTGCTCACGAATTTTTAGTTCCGCAGCGAAATACAGGAATTCCCATTCCTACCACATTGCTGCCACGAACACATCTGCATTCATGGGCGAATTATACCATGAAGCGAGACCAGGAAAGTTCGCATGTGAACGAAAGGGGGAGGGGAGGGGGGTGTTCAGCCACAACCACGGAGGTCCTTAACGGGGACAGAGTGCCCTTGGAAAAAATGTAAGCTCCGTCAACAGAACCGCGGCGCGGCTGTCCTTCACTTGCGAAAGGCCGTCGTGCCAACTGACTATTAATTGCTGGGTTTTAACGTCCCAAAACCACGATAGTACTTTGAGAGACACTGCCAGCTGATTTTCGCTCGAACTGTAGGTACTTTTTCTCGGCTAAAGCATACTACGCATATTTATAGAAACGCGTCGTTACTTTGTAAAACTAAACTATGCATTTTGTTCACCTTGTATGAAACTGCGTTTGTATGTATTAACAGTCTATAATGTTATTTCTGTTTTTCCATGCTCTGAGTGTGAATTCGGGTGCTAGGGTCCCGTCAAGCAGAGCACATCTGCCTTTTTCCCTTGTATCCGAGACATTTTTTTTTTGTCTGAAATAAATAAAGAGCTGAGCTGAGCTTTCAATCCTGGCGGTGTCAACTGACACCATCACACATTATTTCCCCTAGCAACTCAGAAACGAAACTAAAACTGCTAATTTTTGGAGGAGTATTTCTTCAATGATCCCCACTGGGATTGACAGCACCATTGCGGCACTTCTACTGAGCTTGAAGCCAAAACACCTCCCCGAAGGGAATCGTGAGGAAATGCGAATGCATTTCTTGCGCCGACACCGACTTCTGCCATCGCCTTGAGAGGCGCCCAGCCAGCGAACGGTCGAGAGTGGGGCGCGAGCGGACGGGAGAGTGGGGGCGCAGGGAGGAGAGAGAGCGAACGGCGAGAGAAGGAGCGGCGAAGCACTGCACCTACCCTCTCCTACACTCTCTCGCACCACATGCTCCGGTTGCTAGGGGCGAGGATAAGTGCGCGCGCCCGCAGCTGTTGCTATGGGAGAAGGAGTGAGAGCGGAGAGATAACACCTGCCGGCGCGCGGACACCTCCTCAACCTATGCTCCTCCGCGGACGCCGCCGGATGCGCCTGACATAGCCCGACTAAGAAATGCATTCGCATTTAAAAAGAAGAAGACACCTGGCCGAAGTTATGGGTGACGCCGCCGTTGGTAAGCTGATGCGGGTAAGCGCCGTATTCGGGACGAAGTCCCGAAGTTGTTTTAAGGACTTCCACCCTGGCGAATAACACGCTGGTTCAGATTTTGTGTACTCTAATGAGTAGCAGGAATAAAGAAGCCATTTTTCTCATTTCACAACCACTGAGCCCTGATGACCTAATTTCGCGCCATGTATAGAAATCCATAAATAACTGCACCACTGGCTCAATTTTTCGTTTGTGGTCATCTGAGGTCCTAAACATTAGGAAAAACACGCAACAAAGCATCATCCAGCCAAAATAAAAAAATCCAGGGCTGAAAGGGTTAAAACATTACGTTTGGCTGAGCAGCGATGTCGGTATCCCTGACAAAATTTACCAGGGTGTTCAAGTTTCCGATCTAATACCAGCGACTCAAACGTACGTCTGTGTGGCAAACTCAACTCTCTGAAACACTCGGTAAGTGCTTGACGTGACATAAATGCTATTGGACGGAGAACTTAAGCAAATTCCCTCTTGGAGGGACCGAGGTGGCTGTGGGCGGACCGGACATTTTTTCATGGATGGTAACCGGGTATGCAGTATCATATTTTTGGCACTAATGGGGAACAAAGATGCAGTAAAGAAACTTAGCGGAACAGCTGCGCCCCCCACTGCGCCCTACGAAGTATTTTAGACCAACATTACAATTCCTACGTTCGCTTTATCAAGAGATGCGAGTTCGTGCTATCGCTGGGCGTGCCATCGTTCGGACAACTCACGCAGGCGAAGGCGAGCATGCAGGAGACCGCGAAGACCAGCAGGTTGATGAACACCAGCGGAATCCTGTGCAGAGGGCTCACGTCGACGAAGGGCGGCGACGACTCCTGGTCAGGCATCTTCACCATTTCTACGACGTCTTGTTCTTGTTCACCGATGAACTATGGCTCACACCCACTGTAGGAGATTGGCCAAGGATGCACCTTTTACATTTTCCTGTGCTGCCCTCTGCCGTTTTGGTAGGGTTTTGGTAAGGGGCCGGGAGAACTGGTACTGCCAAAACGAAAGCCAAAGCGCAGTGGGGTCGTGCGGGGACCCTGGGACGTATGTGCCCGAATAGATGCAGATGTAGATGTAGATCCTAAGCTTCTGGCTCACACCCACACTGGGGGATTGGCCAAGAATCGGGTAGCTTAAAAAAAAAAAAAAAGAATTGGTCGAATAAAGTTTTACTTCCTCCTCCTCCTCCTCCGAGGCGATGAGATGTTTCGCGACTTTTCCGCTAGAGGAAAGGGTGCATGCGCCGTGGCACCGTGATAAAGGAGGATTGAGAGGTTTATGAATTTGTAGATAAAGCTTAAAGGGACCGACGAATTGGCCAGAACGCCTGATTAGATCCTGGTGGAGATGAGAAGACCGTGAATTATAGCTACAGATTCAAGCATCCCTTTTGGCGATCTGAGCAGGATTTATATTTTTAAATCCCGCTGAAATGTCACAAAAAATCGGCAGGTCGCGCAGCCTAAAGCAAGAGCCTTGATGCTGTATTATGGAGTCGTTCCGTTTGCTGTACATATACACTTTGCTTTCATGCGCACCATAATTAGTCCTCGTAGTTACAATATGCATATTATTATCCATCCCGGCCCCCCTCTATTCTGTGTTGCTCACGAGGTAAAAGGAGTTGCACGCTGAGAAGCGGCGCTGCCTTCGCGGCAACTAGTGAAATATGTCGAGCCTCGGCGCAGGCGCGCAGTGTGTACGCATGCGCAACAAACAGCTGCGCACTAACACGAATCGCTCTCGCACTCACCTCCCATCTTTTTGCAGCATGTGGCGAATGAGGGAAGAACGATGGCACGTTCTTACCTTATTCTCTTTGTATTCGTGTGTGCGCGCTGTGCTAAGATGAAGATTTACCAACTTGCCCAAATAGCCACCTTACTCAAGTTTATATGAACTTTGCACTGAAGACTGAGCCACGCGATTCTTGGCTCACGTTTCATCTCGTGTGCGTTACATGCAATAAAGGCACATCGTCATCGTCGTCACCATCTCGTGCTTCTGCAGGGCACGGGCTGCGCGCGAGTAGAAGAAGAAGAGCAGTGAGCCCGCATAGCGGCCATTCGATCGTCTCTCAGCGAAAAGTTCCTGGAGAGTACACGATGTCCCCATGGAGAACGGCGCAGGTATGTGGCACGTTATTGTATGCGTAGTATAACGCGAGGAACACGTCCCGAGGATGTAAATGCAGCAGTTTGCATCGGGCAGATAAGTAGTGCTCACTAAGCGTCTGAAGAGGGCTGCGGCGTGAATGCACGCAGTTCACCAACTCATACTCTTACAGCAGTAGAACGTGCTAGTTCTATTATTTCGCTCCCTCTTCGGAAGTGCTGGGAACTCTCTGTTGCACAGAGTAGGCCCACTCTCTTGAACGAGTCCTGGTACCGTGGCTCAGGCTGAACGAAAGTGACAAGCTGCCTCGCCAGTGTGAACTCGCGCTTTTGAAATGGAGCGCATACACACTCTCTGCAGGAGTCGGCTTTTTGCGCGTACGACGCTGCTGGAATCTGAGGGATAAGAAGCTTCGCTTGAAAACTCCCTATGCCAGTAGAGGTGGTCTGACCACGATCATGCAAACGGAGGAAGGAGCCCCCCACACCCTTCCGCGTTCTATTCGACTTAATTAGAGAAGTGTAATACTATGCAAAGTGCGTTTGGGGGAACTATAGTTGGTACGACATTGAAACCGAAATTGAAACACAAGCATTGAAATTGAAACACAAGCATTGAAACACAAGCAGAAGTAGACAGGACGAGTCCCAGTTCACGAGTAGAAGTAGACGGGAAGAGCGCATATGGGCGCTCGTCCTTTCTACTTCAACTCGTGTACCGTTTCCGGCGCAGTTATATTTCCGTTTCAATGTAAAAATTTGCCAATATTGCGCAGGCTCATCCTGGACCGGCAGGCTTGAGGCAGGCGTCACCGCTATCCTCCAGTTTGTCAACGATGTCCATCATGGGCACCACGGAAGGGTCCGAAGCGTTGATGTCGTCGTATCTGAAAAGCGGGAGTGCCTCAACTTCAACGATGGTTTCTTCCATGACCCCGTTCTCTGAAGGACCATCACGGGTACGTATACGAATGGCGCCACGCGTATCGGGAGTCCCAGCTGTAGCACGCGGCTGTAGCAAGCGCCGAACTCTCAAATGAACTTTTATTCACATGTGTAGAACATATACACCCACACGTGGCTTCACACAGGTAATATTCAACAAAGAAACACACAAAAAAAAAACATCAAAAAAGAACAAAAACCAAAAGTACCTCTACCCATTCAGGTACAATATTTCTGTGTGCTGCAAGGCTACAGATGGGAAGCTGATGCACAACTCTTTTTGATTATGTATATGCCAAGCCTCGAGTATCTCTCGAGTAGTCGGATTATGATGCACCAGAACGATGCTAGTTTCGCTGATTTGGTGTTCTCATCCACACTGCTGGCAATGCGCAGCAATATGCGATAGGCCAGCGCTACGTAAAGCTGCGTTATACTCTCCTGAATGGGTACCTGACTGGGTAGAGGTACTTTCGGTTTTTCGTAGTTTTTGTATTTTTTTCTTTGTTGTTTGTTATCTGTGGGAAGCCACGTGTTGGTATATATTTATGTTTCGGCGCATGTGAATAAAAGTTTATTTGAGAGTTCGACGCTTGTGTTTCATGTGCTCCTTGTTTTCGTCTTACTTCGTATAGCGCTGTTTCGTAATTACGATTCCCCTTTCCTTCTGCGTTTCCTGGTATACAGTTAATAATGGTGTCTCCGATTTTGAGCGCCACAACCATGCACGATATGATTATGAGGCTCGCCCTAGTGGAGGGCTCCGGAAATTTAGACCATTCGGTGTTCTTTAACGTGCACTGACATCGCAATGTACACGGGCCTTTTGGCATTTCGCCTCCATCGAAATGCGACCGCTGCGGCCGAGGTCGAACTAGCGACCTTTGGATTGGTAGCCAAGCACACTAACCACTTTACCACTGCGGTAGCGGGATTTTCAGTTCGATTGTTTGAAACGCTTCAGCATGGCTTTGGCGCACGTTGTGCGTATACGCTATCAAAATATTCCTTATGAAGGAATTCTGATTAATTAAGGATGCGGTGTTTCGACAGGCCCAAAAATTTTTTGCTGCGTTCCTTGTAACATTCCGAAGTGCAGAGCATTTCTAGCGGTCAGGCGCGAAACGAGAGAAAGCTGATATTATTTAAGGCGAAAGCCTTAAGGCCTGACCACACGTACGCGTTGCAGCGCGTGACGTGTAGACTCGGCGCCACGCCCTCTCCCTATGTAGAGAGAGGGCGCGCAGGTTCGTGTATCCGCTCACCGTCTCCCTCCATAAGGGCGCGGCACCGAGTCTACACGTTACGCGCTGACGCGCTGCAACGCGTACGTGTGGTCAGGCCTTTAAGCCCTAAACACACGTACGTGTTAGATCGCGTGGGGTGTCCTCTCCCTCCATAGGAACGCGGCGCGACGCCGAGTATACACGTTCACGCGTTCACGCGCTGTAACACCTATGTGGGGTTAAGGCTTTAGATGCCTCATCAAACGCGAAAAGTGGCCGTCGACATCGGCGTGAACGCGAGACGAGTGATGCAGGAAAAAATCATCACGCGATGACATCAGCCTATGACGTCATCATGACATCAAAGGTCGCCAAAATTTGTGACGTCATCGTGGCGTCACATGATGGCGACATCACATGACATCATCGTTTGGTCGAAGGATGGCCGATCCCCGAGGCATTGCAGAACAACGCGAGGTGCAAAAGGCATCTAATATCTCTGATTCCGGAGGCCGTGAAAAACTATGTTTGGGATGCAGCAAGCTTCCGCAATGGGAGGGGAAGGGGTTGGTATCAGAACAATTGACTGGAAAGAAAAAAGATGACGGATGTCGCCCTTCTAGTCGGGTTACGGAAATGCACGAAGGGACGGCGTACATTTTATGTGATCTACCTGACCTGGAGCAAATGCCTACGTCGCTAGATCTGCGGCACAGAGGAAACAGATGCAGGTAACTATTCACCCTGTTCAACCTGATCAACTGCTACAAGCACTGCCGACAATACCTTAAAGGGATACTGAACAACTTACATGTTAAAGGGACACTTACTTTAAAGGGATACTGAACTACCTGCTTAAGGGATATCTCATGGGGTATTGAACACCCAACGTGCTAAAGGGATACTTACTTTAAAGAGATACTAATTACCTTACGGGCTAACGGGACACTTACTTTAAAGGGATACTGAACACCTTACGTGCTAAAGGGATACTTAGTTTAACGAGATACTGATTACCTTACAGGCTAAAGGGACACATTTAAGGGATACTGAACATCTTACGGGCTCAAGGGATACTTACTTTATAGGGTTACTACACACCTCACGTGCTAAGCTATCACGGCGGGTAAAATTTTAAGAGTGAACGACGACATTGCAGGCTCAAAGCGTCAGCGTGCTTCCTGACACCGTTGTGGCGGCCAGGAGTCGCGCCGACTTCGAGGAGGCGACCAGGCGAGAACGGCGGCAGAGGAACAAGGTGCTGACCCTGGCCTGGATCTGGGGCATGCTACCCGGTATCCTGGTCGGTGTAGCGCTCACCTACACTCTCTGGTCCGTCGGGACGCCGATCAACAAGGTACACTGATATGTAACGGGCCCAGAGGCGCGCGCACGGTTCCCAATTAGGGAGGGTGAGCAAAGGTCGATCGCTGCGCCACCCCTCCACCCCATCGGTCGAGTTCAGAAGACATTACATGCTTCATGACGAGTAAAAACAAAGGAAAGTGAAAGCGACGACACGCTTCCGCGATGGTCCCGGTATACATAGAGCTTCCTAAAATTAACTAGAGGGGACTCTGGCGCTGCGATCGTTCAGCCACCATGGGAATGATGGGTAGTACACGGATTTGCGTAGTCTTCATGCTTGCGGCTTCGAACGCACTTGTGGCTTTGTCTATTGTTGCGTTTTGGTTCTGTTTCGGATAAAAGAATGGACCGTTGTGAACTTCGGGAGCCGATTTGAATTCGTGAGTCTAAAAAGCTCAAGGTGGTGAAGCGTACCTGCTAAACCTTTGCTGAACTTCGTATTGCGGCAAAGCGGTATTCAGGCCACACGGAGCCAAACGGAGCCAAAAGAACGAAGACTAGGCAAGACTTAGCAAATTTATGTACTACCCATCCTTCCCATGCTGGTTGAAGCGTCGTGCGTTGCAGCTCCAATAGACACTAGCGCCAGAGTTCCCTTCAATATATTTATAGGAAACTCTATGCCGGTATACGCTAGACCAGGGGTTGGCAACCTTTTCAGGCGGAGGGACACTTTGCATGAAGCCGACTCATCGGGGGCCGAACGGCAAACCTTGGGGGGGGGGGGGGGGGGAGGTTGACGCCAAAGAGAAAAAATTCGGCCTTATTGGCAATGCTGTACAAACTTGGTATAGAAATCACGAGTTTGTGCACGCATGCCACAAGGTTGCAATTTGCAAGCGTAGGTTACAAGTGCAAACAACGTTATAGGTAAACTGCCGCGAGCGAAGTGACCTTCGTGCGCTCGGTAACTACAACGCAATCGCTCCGGCAGAAGCGCAATTTTCCCCCACCGCGAGATAAGCGCGCACGAGAACGGGCGTCTACCCACCACGGGGCAAAGTGCGCGAGGGAGACGAGCGCACACGGAGGAAGGAATAACTCAGGAGAGGCCCTGACGTCACTCTCTGTGAAGCCGTGGTGAAGCCGGAAGTCGGCCATATTGACTGGGCAGATTCTCCTCTCTTGTTTACATGTGACAAGCGAAGTAGAAGGCGCGTTTCCCTCTCCGGCTCGAAAACCACGTGGGCTACACGGCACGCGTGTTGAGGCTATCCGAAACCAACGGAACGGGACTTAAAACGGTGGGCCAGCGCGATACCGTTGGCGAAATCATTTCGTCCGAGTAATAACAGCGAGTAAGAGCTCGTCGACAAGGAAGCAAACACAAGAGATCGCCATGCTAGACGCAATGACTACGGCGAGTGTGGTGTCAATGTTTTCACGACATTTATTCACGCACTGTACGGACAACACGATCAGCCGTGCGCCGCCTTCTATGGTTGCATTCCGTTTCCCAAGCGGTGCCCGGCTACCGTGCTCGGGTTCCACGTAAACGCTCACCGGCGTCAGCATTGTGCAACCGCGGTGGTCGACCTTGTGCACGGTGCAGGTGTACGAGTGACACTTGAACGCGGTTGCTGTAACGCCGAGAGCACACTGCTAGGGGCGAGCATAGCAAGCAAAACAGAAAAGGTATTTTAATGCGCACAAGCAAGTTCTTACTGTACACATATCGAACACGAAACTACATGTGCACATGGTGTCCTCATTTCGTCTAGCGGAGTACAAACGTGTCGTCCGTTGTCACAAGCAGGAACACTGCACAACTGTCACTGACCTGCAAGGCGTTCGTCGTGGTTCCGTTTTGTCACGGTGCCTGAACCCGATTTTGCTGAGCACATCGAATACTTCATCGGCGTCATCCGCTGCACGGCACGTGAATATACGCGATCCTTTCACGCACTGTTGAGGCCCCGTGGCTAACAACAGGTTTTGTAAACGTTGCTAGGTACAATAACCGCCGGGAGAACACTGTGTAGCTAGCAAAGCGGCACGAAGCATGGATATTGTCCGCCGCGGTTGAGTACGACACCTACGGAGGCGCACACGCACATGCCGCCGCCTTTGCCGCCACCGCTACGCCAGCTACACTGCACAACACGTAGCATAGCAACGCCGCCATTGTGCCCAGTGGATATGGCCGCCATGACGTCATTTCCTCCACACGTTTTGCGTATCGCGCCGGCTGGGCATGCCCTCTCCTGAGTTATTCCTTCCTCCGTGCGAGCGCATGAGCGCGGGCGTCGCGACGAGTGGGGCGCCGAGCTAAGGCTCCGCCGAGCGCGTCCTTTGCGCCATCTCGCTGGTAATGCTGAAAACTCGCTGCGTATAAATAGCTCGCCGTTTGAGCGTTGAAGGACGTGCGCTTTCGTGGCTCAGCGGTTAGCGCCGCGCGCTGCAGAGCGAGAGGTTCCCTCGTTCGATGCCGCGCGTCGGATACATTTTTGTGAATTATTTTTCGTTGTGGCTTTTATAAATATACAGATACATATACATATACGGGGACATGACGGCGACGGTGAAAACCAGCCGAGAGTGTCCGTATAATTGCTATCGCAATAAAAAAAATTGTGGCGAAGGGGCATATAAGGAGGGTGTTTCAGCTGCCACTAAAGTGAAACCTGGGGAGGGGCGAAGCATGCAGCTTGTGACGGTGTTTCCAACAGCAAAACGCGCGCCCTTCGCTCTCTCTGGCCACATGGCGAGTGCTGAACCGGTTTTAATCAAGCAGATGGGCCGTCTCTACAGCAGACAACACACGCCGTACAGCAGACGAGACACGCCGAGACCCTAAGGCAGGGGTCTCAAACACGCGGCCCGCGGGCCTCATGCGGCCCGCGAGGCAGTTGCGGCCCGCACATGACTATCTTCACCCCACATTGTTTTTAGTTTCTTAAGTACGTTCGTGAGCTACACAGGCATGACTGGTTTAAGGCATTGTCTTCGTGAGGCATCCCGTGTGTTCACCTCGTTTTGAAACATAACCGTGAAACAAAAAAATTATACTATTTCAGAATCGGCGCCCAGATTTGAGGCGTTTTGGAGATCGGTATTGACAAAATTTTGGAATCCTGGCACCTAAATCCGTCCCCTTCAGAAATGACCTGTATATGAGATATGGGACAGTTTTCTTTCAAATGGCAACGTTTGCTGGCAAATTGTTCAAATGTTCAAACTTATCACCCCCCTCCCGCTTCTAACACACTACACCTGTCCCTTGTGGACTGAATTGCGTGACTGCGGCCCGCTGGCTGAGGTGAGTTTGAGACCCCTGCCCTAAGGGGTTTCGCCCCTAAAGCTGGGTGCCCCGATTAGACACACAGACCCGCAGTCCACTTTTAGTTAAGACGCACGCTGTGAATCTTTATAGTTGATCTACGCACAAGAGAAAATCTCCCATCGGCACTACATTGCAGGTCAAGATTCAGTGCCTATATGTACGGGGTGGTGAGTGAACAGTTGTGTAGCGCGAGCAGTCGGTTTGTTCATTTAAAGGAGCACCTGACACAAAATTTCGAAGGCGAGATAATGAGCGAGATAGATTTACGTGGAGACATACACAACACCTACGAAATATCAAGGGCAAATATAGCCTAGAACATATTTAAAATCAATCTTAAAGTGCACGCCGCGCGACTGAGCGAGATGCGGAGCCACCCCGCGACGCCGATATCAACGCAGTGTCAATGTAAAGAAACCTGCGTCACGAGTTGGTTGCTGGCACGCGTGTTGGTTGGTTGCTGGCACACGCCTTGCCCGCTTGCGCTGCCTGCGATTCCTTCCTCATTGCCTGCGGCTTTGCGTGTGCTGGCTGTCAGTGCGGCGCCCGCTCGCGCGCGTGGCGCCCACGTCACAGTTTTGCGTGGTCACGTGGCCAGCTGCGTTTATCTTGCCACCGGAACTGCTCCTGCCTAGCTCGGGGCTCTTTGAAACCGAAACTGCGACTGGGTGCTCTAAAAACGTCTCTAAATAAATAACCGTCGCGCACTCGCGCAAACCAGGTTTCCAGCCGTGATAAGTGGGTCATAAGCTACCTATTGCAACAACAACAACAACAACAACAAAAAAAAGGTGCAAAATGTTTGTGTCAGTGCTCCTTTTAACTGTTCTCACGCATGAAGTTTATTTTGGTTGGTTTCGGCACGTTTACATGAGGCACTTGCACGTGCTTTACCTTCGCGCTTATTTGTGCCACTGTTATCGCTATGCAAATGAGTTCTGCGGGATTCCGCAGAACTCATTCGCATTACCTGAGTCCACGTGCTTCGAGTTGTCGATGAATTCGCCCTCGCGCTGCCAATTGCTAGCTTCCTGGTTAGCTCAACTGGTAGTGCGACCACCCCGGAAAGGCGTTGGTCCCGGGTTCGAACCCAGGACCAGGATGAAGTTTTCGGCAACTAAGCTTTTCTTTCTGAGAAATCCGTATGGATTTCCTTGTGGCTTCGTGCTACAAACAGGTGGTTGTCTATTTCCCCTTTGTTATCGCTCTGCGTCCGTTCATTGTACCGTCAGCTTCGCGCAGACAGCTATCCCATACTCGTGTCAACGGAAGTATATCGCGATGAATTCGACTCTATACGAAAGGTGCACGGCACTAACGCACATGTTTGCATTGCTTTCATCAGACAACGGAAGGAAAACCGAAGTCGCCGACCACCACGAGCTCTACGCAATCCCCCACGACTGTGCTGCCGCCGTCGTCGACTATAGCGACCACCACGGCGATTCCGGTCACGACGTCACCGGTGACGGTTCCTTCCACAGTGACCACTGTACCGACGGTAACTACAGTGTCCACGGTACCGACAACACCCACGGTACCCACCACGCCCACGTTACCGACACAGACCACGGTACAGACCACGCCAATCGACGCGGCCCACGGTAACCACGACATCCACAAGGCCCACGACGACCACAAGGTCCACGGTACCGACGACGCTTGTACCGACACCGTCGGCACCGAGAGCCACCTTCTACCCCGGTGGACCGCGGCTGACGGCGGAGTACTTGAACGTGACGCTTAACTGGACGATATCGCCGTGCGAAGATTTCTACGGGTTCGTGTGCAGCCGCTTCCATGGGCCCTACACGGACGTCCTTTCGACCGTAAGTGACGGCCGCAGCACGAATTTCACGCTCTAATAACGTCTCGCGTTCCCCGGATGTTCCTCGATATGTAACCAAATACCGGACAAAAAAAAAAAAACGCCAGGCTCGCGCGGAACGCGCAGCGACAGCTGGAAGAGCGGCCTTTCATGAGCCGTTTTTAAACACTCTTGGGGCAACTACTACAAACACACTTGCATGGTACCCACTACGCCATAAGTAATCATATTTGCGTGGAGAAGCGTCGACTATGACATCATTAGTCATTCTTCGGAAAAGCGTGGTATATCCGCTACACACTTGTAACGCATTATGTGCGTTTTGTCGATGCTGTGGCTGACGACGATGAAGAATTATGCCGGGAGGCTTTTGTAATGGGTTGAAGCATTGAACGACCCTCTCGTTACGCAATTCGCAGTGTGTGACGTCTGGTTGATACTTTACTGTTCTAAAACACTTTACTACGCATGTTAACGCGGTTCCTTACCCGACATGAAGCCTGCATAGGGTCAGCTTTCCACACAGTTTCAAGCACCGGCGTAGCGCAGCGGTAGAGTGCTGGGCTGCCACGCAGAGGGCCCGGGTTCGATTCCCATTGTGTCATATGTGTTTTTTATTTCGCGCGATAGGGGTTACGATACCGGCGGACAACTACGGCACAAAAACGGCCCTTGTTGTGATCTCACAACAGCGTTCGCTGGAAAAAAAAAAAAAGTTGGGGGGACCCTTAATGTTCACTTAAAAGTTGAACGCGATAGCGATATCCTGTCCCTAGTGCGTACTTCAATCACTTAGTGCACACTATGTAATGGGTAGCATGCTTTAAACCAGGAGCAATTATGCGCGGCAAATGTGGGAAATGTTTTCGAACTTGCTATATATGCACCGACTACGTGGTGTTAAGGGAATACGCGCAGTAAGGTGTGTGCCGTTTGTAATGGGTGGCCGGCTTTAAACTACGAAATCGTTATGATAGTCACATATTCTGATCCCCCGATGGCAATGTACGCTTGTACCACGCAATATTCCTGGGACATTACATGTTATCTTGCGACGCCTATATAAAAGACGCTTGCGTTTGCGAAGCATGAAAGTTATTTTCCACTGCATTTCCAAGCAGAGGAAGTTATTGTAACAGTATTCCAAAGCAGAGGCATGTCTGAGTGGTAGGACACCTGCTTGCCACGCAGACGACCCGGGTTCGATCCTCACTCGGACCCGAAAATTGTTATTATTTATTTTATTTGCATCTTTCTCAATGTTTCGGTCACGGACAAGATGATGATCTTTCGCTCACAACCAAAGACACCGACGCCGACGCCGGAATTTTTGCGAAACGAGCTCTTTAACGCTATCACGTTAAAAGTCGCGGGGGGGGGGGGGGGTTCAGGCCCATAGGGGTGCTCAGGGTTCCCATTAGAAAGGCGGGGTGGGGGGGGGGATAAGTTTCATCGCAGCCGCCCTCCCCCTCCCGGTTGGTCGAGCCCAAGAAGGCTAAAAAGATTGCTCGAGTTGAAGCTCCCGCAATGGCTTTCCAGCAAAAGTGAAGCCAGGGTAGGTAGGTAAAAACTTTATTTTTCCTTTTGAAAGGAAAGGGGCAAAGGGATAGAGATGGGGGGGAAGGTTGCTACGGTAGTCCTCCGCAACCCTCTGCCCAACCCAGGATGGCCTCCTGGACGTTGGGTTTCAAGCTGCGCAAGGCAGCCTCCCACTGCTCCTCATTTTTTAATACTTTTCGGAGGGACGGGGGTGCTTAGGGCACCCCCACATGATATGATTAAGATTTGCTTTCCTTGCGGAACAATATTTACAGGAGGAGGAAGGGTAAAGATGGGTACATGAGGTGAAGAAGGTAAGGAGAGGGAAAGCTGCGAGTTTGCAGCTGTCGCCAGTACTTCGCGCCTGCGCGGGGATTTCGTTATTAGCGGCGGTAAGGGTGAAGCCAGCATTTGCCCTCCAAAGATCTCGGAAACATGCCCTTTTCTGGTGGTGCCCACTTGGAGATCAAGTGGCTTTGATCTGTTAGTGTAAATGCTTCCTTCATATAATATAAAATATGGTTGTTCCCGGCGAAATAGCACATCGAGACGAGTATTGGTGACCTAATCTCCAATAAAGTTTGCCAAGAATTCGAGCCTTACTAAGGAAAACTAGGAACACGAAGACACTCTTCGGGCATATCTGACCCCCAAAAAATGTTGTGACATTTGACTCGTCTGGAGTGCGAGGAAACCGCTCCGTATCCTTTAACACTGCTGTTATCGTCAGTTATACATGTACAATAAAATTTTCCCTTTGTTCTATCTTGTCACATTCGGATACAGAGAGATGAAATTGGTGTTTTAGGGCTCATTTGTGAAATGTATATACTGTATTTACTTGTTTTCTTTGTTTGAGTAACAAGTTACATGTACAATAAAAACTTCCATTTTTTTCCCTTCGCCTAATGCTGACAGTTTATCATGCCTCTACTAAGATGGCGGCCGCAGCCATCCTCTCTTGGTGGGCACGGCTTCACTCCAAGGCATTAATTTCCACTGCAGCAATTCTTTTTTTAGGAGCGAAGCTCCTTAGGCCGTCGCCGTCGCCGTTGAAGCTCCCTGGCACGGTGCCAGCTGGGGCGTCTCCCCCTCACGCGGGAGGATAAATGAGCTTTACGATGGCGTCTGCACGATGCGCAAAGCGCGAGCGTACGAACACAAGCGAAACGGAGGCAGATTAGTCTCCCTCTCCCTCTTTCTTCGACTCTGCCCTCTCCCCTCAAACCGGCGAACGTGCGAAACCATCGCTTCATCCTGTCCCAGTGGTTGGTCCGTTGTCTGGACAATGAAACGCCGCGCGCGCCGAACGCCGCATGAGTACCATTTTTAAGGAGCTTCGCTCATCGATTGTATTCGTACACGGAACAACTGCTAGTTTTTTAAATCCTCCTTGGTCGAGCCCGAAAACACACGCTTCACAATTAATGATAACAAGAAAATTAAGCGGTGGAATGCTTCTCACAACGACCTGTCTCGGGTTCCCTGGTTTTCCGATAGTATAAAGAAGCGAAGTAAACCATTCTCGGGATACAACATCGGGCACCTTCTGCCGCCATTATTGTCGACAACCTGCCTGCGTGTAACCCATGTTTCTTGGGCAGTTGGGGGGGGTGATTCCGACTGCGTAAAAGTACGGGGCATAACTGCAGTTGTATAGTGCATAAACAAGAATGGTTCAAGGCACATCGGAGCGCGATGTTGTGCGGTCCGCCTCGGTGGATCAGTGGCTAGGGTGCTCGGCTGCTGACCCGAAGGTCGCGGGTTCGATCCCGGCCGCGGCGGTCGCATTTCGATGGAGGCGAAATGGTAGAGGCCCGTGTACTGTGCGATGTCAGTGCACGTTAAAGAACACCAGATGGTCAAAATTTCCGGAGTCCTCCACTACGGCGTCTCTCATAATCATATCGTGGTTTTGGGACGTTAAACCCCACATATTATTATTATTATGCTGTGCGTGGACCTTTCTAGTACCTATGTTCCGTCGATTCGTTGCGCCGTACAGTCGAGCGCGATTTGAAGGTTATCGCGCGAGCACCGACCAAGAACTACAACAGCGCCACGTCCCAGAATACTCTTTCGAGGAGAGTGTGGTATCACTCAAGCTTCACTCACTCTTTTTACTGTTTCTTAAGCTGCGATCACTCGCGTCGGAGGTATAGCTGTTTAAACGCAAGCAGTGCCGAGGAACCAACTTTAACACACATTTTCCAGCAATTTTGTAATCGCCTGCGGAGATAAAAGCCCTAGAAGAATACCATTGGATCGCAACGAATGGAAGGCTCAAAATTAGAGAGAAAGGGTGTAGAGTTCGTCGTAGGGGCGATTGTTGTAGCATGGAACAGCCAACGAGGGAGAGAAGAATGCGCAGTCTTTGATTTTCACTGTTCCGAAACGCGCCGCTAGGCCTCTGGGACGTTAGGCAGGTTAACGCTCGCGCGATAACCTTCATGTCGCTCGCGACTGTACACACCAGTTATGCTAAACCAACCCGGCCAGTCTTCAACCTGAAACAGTATGGGGCAGACTTTGCGCCCCTCCCTAAAGGCTTGACCACACGCACGCGTTGCAGCGCTTCAGCGCGTGGCTTTTTGACGCAGCGTCGCGTCCTCTCCCTATTTAAAGAGAGGGCGCGCGGTTACACGAAGCTGCGCGCCCTCTCTCTATGTAGGGAGAAGGCGCGACGCCGCGTCAAAAAGCCACGCTCTGACGCGCTGCAACGTGTACGTGTGGTCAGGCCTTTCAGATGACTTGGGGGATCTTCCCCCCCCCCCCCCCCCCACCTCCCTGTGCGCAAGCTTATGTTTCAGGTATAGCGAAATTGTGTTGTTGTCTGTATGCGAGCCCAGACTCCAGTACTTTATTACAACTAAAACGATCTCCATGGCCAGGCGGTCCATAATTCGAGCCTAGGAATTGCGCAACACATACCCAAAATCAAACACGGGCATTGCACTAACTTGTTCTGTTCATCAAGAGCTGGCACGAGCAAAAGCTTCGGGACCAGCTGGTGCTGCGAACAATTTTCTTCGCACCCTTAGACTGTTGGTTGAAATTCAGTGGGAAAACTATAAGCACGCATGGGGGACCAACGCGATGCACAGAAAAAATTCTGCGCTGCGGAAGCTATGGAAGATCAGAATTGGTTTGTTTGTCTGTGCCACGGTCCCTAAACCTTTGCTTTCCACTGTACATAAGCTTTCTCTTGTCATTTTTCAGCGCAATGCAGCCCAGACAATAGTTAGTTTTGATGTCAATATTCAGCATGCACCTGATTTCCCACCTTCGGTAAGCCCAAATCGGGACGATAAGCGTCATAAGCCTGACAGTCGGCGACCGTGCCGACGAAGAAAGTCGCCGAGTACAGTCGTCAGGAAGCCTAAAGGGGCACTGGCACAAAATTTCGCGGCCGACATAGCCTGCAGTATAGATTCCCGTGAACATGCGTATATCATCTGCAAAATATCAACAGAGAATATATATCTTGGAAGGTATTTTAATAAATTTTCAGTGTTCGCGTGCGCGATCGACACCCTCGAGCTATTGGCACCCTCAAAAGTGACCCCACGGTGACACCCCCCCCCCAGGGGGCGTAGCCAGAAATTTTTTTCGGGGGGGGGGGGGGGCACCACCTAGATTTCGGGTGGGGCACCTCCTTGAAATGGTCATTTTTCGCTCTGTATGCCATGGCGAAAAAAATTTTCGGGGGGGGGGGAGGGGGGGCACGTGCCCGGTGTGCCACCCCCTGGCTACGCCACTGCCTCCCACCCCCTACTTCACTCACGTCACCACGCTGTAGTCAATACAAGTTATGATGGCGTCATAGCCGCCATTTTTCTTTTGCCGCGTTTGCTCCAGCACTTCTCGGCGGCTGCTCGCGATTCCGTGGCCGCGGCGCACGCGTTGAAAGTTTTATGTTTGGCAACACTGCTATAACGTTTCCTGTTCGAAAAGACTTCTTAATTGGTGCGGACCATGCGGAAGCGCGTCACAGTTCTCTGTGTTGACGTGGTCGAGTGTTCTACGGGATAGGTGGTGATGGATTGCGCCGGGCGGCTTGTCGTTTTTGAAGCTCTCTCAAACCGAAACTGAGACTGATCGGTAATGAGGAGCCTGTAGTTAATTATCTGTCGCGCGCTGTGACAAATGATGTGCGTGTTATGACTAACAGGCTCCCAGCAACACATCGCAGCAAAAAAACGTGAGGCCAAAGTTTATGTGTCGGTACCCCATGAACTCGTACGCTCCGCAGCAGCGTGACCTGGACTGGTTTGACTGATGCCAGCCGTGAAGCGCTGGGCGCTGTTGCCGATATAAATACCTCGGTATGCTTGGATAGTATGAGGGCATGCATTAGTAACATCTCGGCAACAGAACCCAAAGCTACGCGGCGTTGGCGTCAATCAAACCGTTTCAGGACACGCTGCGGAGCGTTCGAGTTAAGCTTGCTGGCGACTGTACATGCATGAACGGGACTATCTCTTTTGCCTTGGAGGCAACAAGGGCTGCCGCGCTTCGGTCATCTGAGCTTGGCCCCGCTCATGCGTTCTTCAAGGGGTATATTGACACAAAAATTTTTCATTTGTCGCTTTTTCTTCGTCAAATGAAACGCCAATTAGCCCTCAATAGCCTAGGAAACATACTGGTAGGCGTGAGCGCAACCCTGGAATTTTAATTACAGCCCGTCGTCATAGGGGCCCAGCAACATTTTTTTCAGCGTGGTCAGAAAACGCTGCCGATCGGCAGTCGAGGCTCCTGAGAAGACGCCAGCCAAACATTATGGGGCAGCACGCTGCCTGGACTTTACAATTATTTCTCCAAAGTCAGCTAAACATTGCTCCAATCTTCTCTCTACAGATGATGCCATATACTCATATGGACGGGCCATAAACCCGAATTCCCGGCCATTGGCGGATTTGAGCATCATGGACTGCATAGTTAGTGCGCCCTCGCCGCGGGAGGCCGCCCCATGCCTACGCTCGCGATCACAATGAAAGTAAGGCGCGTGTTAGAAGAAAAAAAAAACAAAGAAATGTGCTCACACTCATGACGCAGGCGTGGCGTAACTTCTTTTCCCCGTGTCATCCCTCCCTGCTTAGCTTCCAGCGCGTTCGTCGGGACGAGAGAAAGAGACAAAGCAATACAACCTGCCAGAAATCTGTAAAGCGGAGTAGTAATGGCGATTAGTTGAGGAAATGACGTAGAAATGCGCGTCATTTCCTCAACTAACCAGTACTACTACTCCGCTCGTACTTCCGTTTTGTAAAAGTGTTTGCGGTGGTCGCTTCGTGGGGCAATAAACTGCTTTAGCTAACCCGTTCGATGGTTACCTGGAAAAGTGTTGCAGGGCCCCTTTTAAGTAGCTAGCTTTCAGTTCCTACTGTACGCTGATGTCATGACACGGCGTGAGCTTCTCGTGACGTGTTCGCTCAAGATATGCATATACGTTTCCACGGCCACTCTTCATGACTACGTTGGTGACACATAAGCGGACATCCTGAATGTTTTGGTACCTGTAGTCGTCATAGCTATAGCCATACTGGTGCGTGATGTCACCAGAACTGGGACTGTAGCCTGACGTCGCGCTAGTTTTGATGTCAGCAGGTGCGCCGTGCGAAAATTGACTTTAATATGAAAATAATATGTAGCTTATCAACATTTGCGCAGTTCCATACTTGCTCAGCGTCATCTATGTATTTGTATGACGGGGTAAAGTCAGCTTTGATATTTGGTGCCAGTATACACTTCAAGTTGTAGTCGATTATAGGTATACATAATTATCGACGTCATATTGTTATTGATATCATTCACTGTCCCTGTCCCAGTGTTGCTAGTTTCCGCTTATAATAAGCGAATTTGGGCTTCTTTTTTTTTGGCCGAGTCGCCTGTAGGAATTTTCGAGTCGCTTGTCACGTTTTTTTTTTGGGGGGGGGGGGGGCTTATTTGCATTCTTTTTTAGCAAATATAGTTATTTCAGTGATCACCACGTTCACCAATGGCGCGTTTGGTCGTTCACTAATAGCGCGTTTGTCAATGATGTTAAGTAGTTTAGTGGTGAAGTCAAACATACGTTGTAGGCATAAGCGTGCGCAGGGTTCCCCTTCAGGGGGGGGGGGCGAAGGTTCGTCGCAGCGCCCCCCCCCTCCCGATTTTGTCAATGTATAAGGCTGACTTTGCGCCCCCCCCCCCCTATCGCCCCCCCTACAATGTATAGGGCTGACTTTGCGCCCCCCCCTTCTCGCCCCCTTGCCCCCCCCCCCCCCCGTGCGCACGCCTATGGTTGTGGGAATCAAGTATAACGCTTATCCATGCCCTGGCAAACGTGCATTAAACCGAATGGAGACTACCCTGGAGGCCATGTTTGAAAGCAAATATGGGCTTTAGTTGATTGTTGCCCTTATTTTCGCTGTACAAAAATCATAACAGTGATTTTTTTCAGCTGCTCCTCCGCGTTTGAGTGATATTTTTTATTCTAATTGAAAGTATTTTGAAGAAGTGCGAAATCCATTATATTTCCGCATCTTTTGGGCAAGCTTCTTCGTGAACGTCGCGCCGCTTCTTGTGTGTGTGTGTGTGGGGGGGGGGGGGGGCTTCTTTTGCGATGATAATTTGCTTGTTAGCTCGGTAGCATCTGGTAACCCTGTCCTATCCTCACAGGTCGGGCAGTACATAAGGAGTGCCATCAAGGCCATGCTGTTCACCATCCGCGTACCACCGAGGAATCAGAGCGCCCTAGAGAAAGCAGCCGGTCTGTTCCAAGCTTGCGTACAACTTGGATACAACGCAACTGGCAGCGAGGTGAGTCTGTCTATATCTTTCCCTTCCTCCCCACCTTACACAAAAGCCAAGTAGCACTTCACGTTGGCAAAAGTTAAAGGGGACCGACAACTGATTTTTTTTTCGACCCATTTTTTTTACGGCGCGACAGAAAGCTCACCCTTCGTAGTGTTTGTAGCTGGAGTAGTTAATCCCAAAAGCACGTACTTATTTTACAATCAGTATTTTTGATCTGAAACGTTCTAAACACACATGTACCTTTCCTCCAGCAACGCTGAGAATTGATAGCGATGCCGCCAGCCCTTCTCGCGATTTGTGAAAGCTGTCATCGGTCTGCTTCCGCAGGAGTTCCTTATGTAACTATGCTTAACTACCTTTATTTTGAGCTTTTCAACTATTTTTGAAAATAACAAGCTGCTACAATGAGATGATGGGGCATTATACACCTTCCCTGTATTTATACCGCGTTGTCTGCGCCTGCGCCCAAGGTTGCCTGCGCCTGTCATGGGTGGCTTGTCCAGGCGTCGTTACTGTCACGGTGCACGAGCCAAGCCAAGTCACCGAAAACGTCACTACGCATATGCATGGCCGCGCCGAGTAGCAGTGCGCATCATTTCTGAGGCGAAGTGTAGGTGGCAAAATTATGTCGCTCAAAAATCTTAGGCGACCTGCAAACTGCGTGCACGGTTGCATGAGCACGCTGAAAATTTGCTCAAGACGCGCTGACGAGGATGGGATCATTACGTCACGCGAAGGCAGCGCCGCTTTATTGCATACTACTAAAGCAGGCGTATGTGTACATTTTTATGGAATAATATCTTTTAATATAAAGAAACGAACAATATTTCAATACCAACAAAAAGATCCTCGACCGCCTACAGCAATCAACGATCACGTGACACGGTACATCGACTCGTTCATGTATTTGCCACTAGTGGCGCCAGAGGTCATTTTTCGCGTTTTTCGATGAAGAAATAAAAATATAAATCCACCTCTCACGAAAAAGACAGGGTTGGTTTGAGTCAATGCGACGGACAATCTTTCCATCAGTGGAGTCATCTCAGTTCATGTTCTGGGCAGTTGTCGGTCCCTTTAAAGGGAGCTTCACTCTGGAGGGGCAAGCCTGAAGGAACAGCAGAGCTGGGCACCCTTCCTTAGCATGCCAGCCAAGCCTAGCCTAGAGATAGCCAGTTAAGCGTAAATATAGCCGCATATAAGCAGCTAGGCCTGGGAAAGCCATGTTTAGTCTTTGCCTCTCTTTCTGTCTCTTTCTCTTTCTACTTCTTTCTCATTCTCTGTGTTTCTGTTTCTTTCCTTCTATCGATCTTTCTTTTTCCTTTCTACCTGTCTTTTCTTTCTTTCTATCTCTTTCTTTCTTTCTCTGTTTCTAGTTCTCTCGCGCATAAGAATACAATCATATAGTTCCAGGGGCGTAGCCAGAAATTTTTTTTCGGGGGGGGGGGGGGGGGGTTCAATTATACTTTATGTATGTTCGTGCGTGTGTTTGTATGTGTGTTTGTATGTGTGCGTGTATATATACGCAAGCAAAATTGAAAAATGTCGAAAATGTCGCAAGTAAAATTGAAAAATTGGATGCGTTTACCAACTAGAATAAAGTTACAAACCGCATAAAAGGTATCCGTGTGGCAATATCTCCGAACCAAAACCGAAATTGAGTGCGATATCTGAAGGTAAGGTTCAAAGAGCGGAATGGCGAGAAGTTGTTCTCCGTAACGAACATGGGCGACATAATAAAATTAATGTTAAATGAGTTCTATATCTACACAGGGTTGACATTGAGATGATAATGCCAGAGCAGCCGTGTGTAAGCGTGGGGTGAACGATGTTAACTGCTCGGGCTTCATCATCGCGCAAGAAGTGATAACGAAAGTGACTAAAATATGCTTTAGTCCCAGCAACTATGAAAGTGAGCACGCTCATGCTGTACTCATTTTTTGTTGGCCCCTCATGGCTGGTAGTTCTGTCGTTTTAAGAAAAGTCATGCAAGACGTGTGAAGAAAGTGTCAATTGTGCACCAGCGCAATACACTTCGTCATCCCGCGCGGAGTGATTTCTAAAGTCCTTTAATCTCGGCAATTATCATTTGGGAGGGTTCTTTCTGTGCTTACTTATATTTCCACCAAGAGGCCGCTCAATATAGTCTTTTAAGTAAAAACGTTACAGTTGTTTGCACACACGCGTTGGTATACTTTTCGCTACATTTACTGCCTCGTACTCAGGCTGGCTACCTTATTGGCTAGTTTTTAGGTTTTTTTTCAGCTTTTTGGCTATTTTTGTCTTTTCGACCTGGCAACCCTGATGGCAACGTCATTGCTCAGCGAGGTTTTCCTGCGCACCCAATCACCTATCGTCCAGCTTAAGCTGCTTCGCTGTTAAGAGTTCAACGTGAGCTCAGTACTGACGACCCTAAATCAGAATTTGGAACGGGCGTTTGAGCGAGCTATGATCTCTTGAGGGTAGCGATGCGGGCTTGTTGGTCAGTCATGATTCTTAGATGTGGGCGCAAAAAGACGAGCACGAAGGGAATAATGACACACACAGGCGCTACTGACAACAAGTAAAGTTTATTTCCATCACCAAACCGACTGATATACCTATTTCTGCACACGACAATCACGTGTGCAAAACCAGGTGTGTATTTCGGCGAAAGTTGTGTAAGCAAAACGTCGCTGTCTTTGAATAAAAAGGAATTGGACTACTTGCGCATGTGCTGAGGCCTGTCTTGTTACCGGCTATCCAGAAGCGTTCAATTTTCGCAGTAGGATGTTTCTAGCCCTTGTCATGTTGTTGATTGCGTTGTTCATTTTTCATGTTTTTTTTTCATGTTTCATGTTTTCCCGCAAGTTGTCTCGTGATTGGCGTGTGCAAAAATAGGTATATCAGTCGGCTTGGTGATGGAAGTAAACTTTATTTGTTGTCAGTAGCGCCTGTGTGTGTGTCATTCTTCCCTTCGTCCTCGTCTTTTAGCGCCCACATCTAAGAATTATGATCTCTCAACAGCAGGAAACGCGCATTATTAATCGAGTGCGCACGAAACAAGCGCCCCCTGGAGACGGCGCTACGTTCTACTACGTCAGAAGGTATTTTAACACTACAATAGACACGGCAGCAAGATAGGAAAGTGCTTCGTGTTCTCTCTATCCCATGGCGCCACGAACTGTTCCACTGCCTGCTGTTCGTGATAAGTTAGCGACCAGGAACTGTTTGGAAATAAGTAAATTGGGGCATGTTGGTATTCTATTTCAGCATCTGGCACAAAACACAAGAAAAGGTACCGAGTGACACTAATAATAATAATATCTGGGGTTTTACGTGCCAAAACCACGATATGCTTATGAGGCACGCCATAGGGGAGGTCTCCGGAAAATTTTGACTTTTCTCATACGTTCTTGAAATGCGCCATTGTTGCGTATAGGGGTATTCACTAGGCTTGTGCGAATATTCGAACGCTTCGAATATTCCAACGAATAGTGCAGTATTCGAATTCGCTTCGATTCGAATTTAAATTATTGAAGATTTCGAAGTATTCGAAACGAACGAATAGATGCATTTTAATCCGCATGTAACTCCCTGTAAAGGTAGTTTCACTGCAGTGGAGAGGTGCTAAGCGGCGAAAGCACCTTTCCAGGTGTATTTAGGTCCGTATGTAACCTCCTGTAAAGGTGGTTTCACTGCAGTGGAGGGGTGCTAAGCCGTGAAAACACGTATCAAGGGGAAATCCGCACTGCCACGAAGCCCCACTTCACGGTTAAATGAAGAGATTACCCTCACATAGGTTCATTTTTTAAGTTTAAAAGCTTGTTTTACCGGCTTATATGCTCTAGGTATAGTAAATTTTCAAACGTTACATATTTTACAGGTTATCACTAGCATTCTACCGAAAGTCAAATCCTGCTACTATTCAAAGTTGTTTCCACTTCCCTTGAAGCAGTGGCCTATTGAATAGGCTATAGCACCCCCCACCTTTATTTTTTTTTTATTCGCGCGTCTATTCTCCTGTTCGCTTTCCTTTTCCATCTTTCTTTTTCTCTTTCCCCTCCCCGTAGTGCAGGGTAGCAAACCGGATGCTTCACTTCTGGATGACCTCCCTACCTTTCTCTCTTTTTATTCTCTCTCTTTCTTGAAGCAAGAAAATGGCATTTGCACAGACCTTGTCACAATTTTTTTTTTAATATTGTGCAGGTTAGTTAGGTCATGACAAATATGCCCATTTTTCTTTATAGTAATAAGCGATATATACTATTCGAATTCGATTCGAAATTATTCCACCAAGATAACTATTCGCTTCGAATTCGCTTCGAGCCTAAAATTCACTATTCGCACAAGCCTAGTATTCACACGAGGGACAAATCCTCGGGGGGATAAGAGCGGAGCCTAGTGACGTGAACTCGCGAGGAGAAAACCGCCGAAAAGTCCCCCGCTCACACGGACGAGGTGAATGGAGGGGGAGACCAGTGTTACCAGACTACTCTGGTGGCTTGTACCGTCCGTTTCACCAGCTGCAGACAACGAAACCACCAGCGTGCTGCCGCTCCCTCTCACAGCAAGTGCAACAATGTTAACAATGTGGCCAAACACCTGCACGAAACACCGCCGTATCCCCCCACCGCGGGGGGCTGGTTTGACCTGTCGGGGAAAAGGTCCCCGTCTCCTCCGAGGAGGCGCGGGGAGGTCGCGCCCATAGAGTTTCCTAAAATTACCTAGAGGGGACTCTGGCGCTGCGATCGTTCAGCCACCATGGGAATGATGGGTAGTACACAAATTTGCCTAGTCTTCGTGCTTCTGGCTTCGAACGCACTTGTGGCTTTATTTATTGTTGCGTTTTCGTTCTGTTTCGGATAAAATAATGGACCGTTGTGAACTTCGTGAGTGTATTTGAATTCGTGAGCCTAAAAAGGTCAAGGTGGTGAAGCGTAACTGCTAAACCTTTGCTGAACTTCATATTACGGCAAAGTAGATTCAGGCCACACGGAGCCAAAAGTTCGAAGACTAGGCAAGACTAGGCAAATTTGTGTACTACCCATGATTCCCATGCTGGCTGAAGCGCCGTGTGTTGCAGCCCCCATGGACTCTAGCGCCAGAGTTCCCTCTAGTGTACTTATAGGAAACTCTATGGACGCGCCTACTCGCTAATCCGTGACGTCTTTGTCACGTGATCCGCCGTCCTCGCTTCTCCCCCCGAGGATTTATCCTCCGTGTGAATACCCCTTATTAAACGCTCGCGCAGGCGGCGGCACTGCGGTCGTTCCTTCGGCCAGCCGAGCTCGACATATCCAACATGGCGCCCAACCCCAACTTCTCTTCCGTGGAGGCGATGCTGCGGTTGTCCATGGAATTCGGTTTTCCGTCCTTGGTCTGTTTTGGCGTCTTACGGAGACCGTACAAGACGAAGAAAGTACTAGAGGTACGTGGCGATTTCTATTATACGTGGTACGATTGAATTAAATTGCAATTAAAACGCGGAAGTAGGGCCACATGAGATGAATTGCGGGTCCTATAATCTTTGAACACGAGAGGTGTTTCATGTCAAACTACACCAAGGTTTGTCAAAATGCACTATTGACGTTAGTTACATGACGAAAGTGACGTACGCGTCACTTCCGTCACGGAACTGATGTAAATTATGCAGGCGCGTGGGTAGCTCATAAGGAACTGTAGAAAAAAAGTCTGGGTGTATCCACGTGGAAGTTTGCCATGGTGCCCCAACAGCAATACACACTGGGCAAATAGCTCAAATTGTATCCGGCATTTACACTGACAACCACCTCAGTTCGTTCTGCCCAATTTCTCTGTTTTCGAAATGTATTAAACACAGTTCTACAGAACTGTATAGGCACAGGTGAGTAGGGTCAGGTGACTAAAGCCGGAATTCATCAGCCTATATGAAGCACACCATGTGAGTCGTATACTGCACAACGGAGATGCGGCAAGCGGGTGAATAAAAAAATGAATAAAATTTGTAGTCGACTCACAGTTCAGATACGCCGACACGAACGCTTATGGTGTAACGCTCAAGGTAATCGTATTATGAGCTGCAGAGGGCTTCTGTTCGCTTCGTACGCAATCTGCAGCATGCAAATTTGTTTTTCATTTTTTGAAGAAAGGCGTGTTTTTGTCCTTATTATATCATCAAAGAGGCTAAGCACAAAAACCCGATTTAGCGGACAGAGAAGCGAAAAAAGGAGAATTTCTCTCCCAGTTTGGCCGCGTTTTGTCGTTAGCGCCTTTCATTTATCGCTTACTCGCTTAGATGACTATAGATATGATCAGATGTTAGGGCTATGTTCGAGTATTAGAGCGAAAGATCCGCTGCGCTGTCTCCCAAAGTCATTCCTTGCGTCGCGATGACCTTGAGCCGCCGGAGCGTGAGTGTGGCAGGCGTGACGTCATGCCACGTGATCCGCTGCAGAGAGGCGTCGCAGCTGAGATACCACGTGACCGGGCGATGTTTTGATTATAGTGTACTAGACTGTACTATAGTTTACACTGTAGCCTGTACACTATAGTTTGATGAAGCACTGTGTGCATCGCCTTTGCAATAACCGCCAAACCTACCTTTCATTTTAAAGACGATAGTCTTCCTTGGGATACTTCAACGCTGAAATTTTGGTCTGTCGGTCTGCCTGACTGTCTGTCTGTCACCCGATTCAGTCACTCAGCCACTCGGCCGAAGTTTAACCACTTTCTGAACTCCCGGCCATCTTGAACTGGTATTTGCGTTCATACTTGTGAACAGTTTCGATCAAAAAGCAAATACTACGCATATCTGAGGTGCAACATTAATATGTAAATATCAGGTCGTGTGTTCCTATATTAGAAATAACATAGATACGTAATTCTAAAGACCCTAGTATTTTTTAGGCTGCGCTGAAAATGCGACGCTGTGCACGAACTGCGACGCTATGCATGAAAAAGCCCTGTGCCGACGATAAGGTGCTGCCGCTGGCAGTGGCCCTTGGTTCACCACAAGCTCATGTTTTTCGATGGCGTCCATATATCGCGCAGAGCCTCTATTTTATCAATGCCAGCCAGATGTGGCCGATTCAACATAGAGTAGGCGCTGTCTGAGGCTAGGCAAAACATAGTAGTATGGCCGGCACACGACTATCGTCTTTCGACATTTGCAGCGAAGCACGCAGATACGCAGCCAATTTTTTTTTATAAAAACTGCCCCATCTCCCGCTAAAGGGAACCATGTGTGGATGCGAAGCAGCGGGGAGATGGTTAGCTTGAGCGGGAGAAACGTCGCCGCTCTCGTTTCGCGGCACAGGAGAGAGAATGAGGCGCGCTCCGTCATTTTTATATCGCGGAACTACCGTGGTGCCCCCAGCGGAGTATGCAGCTGTCGCACCACCTGTCGCGCGCCGCTCCGTAGAGGATTCCTAGAGGAGAGAACGGGGGGGGGAACCGTAGGAGAGGAGAGAGAGAGGGGACGTGCATGCGCTGTGGGGGGTGTGGGACGCGGGAGCCGCTCCGTAGAGTACAGAATTCCTAGATGAGAGAGGCGGAGAGGACGCGCATGCGCTGTGGGGATGTGGGACGTGGGCGCCGCTCCGTAGAGTAGATGATTCCTAGAGTAGAGAAAGGGGGGTGAGCGTGCGCTGTGGGGGTGTGGGACGCGGGGGGCCGCTCCGTAGAGTAGAGGAGAGAAAGGGGGGTGAGCGTAGGAGAGAGAGGGGGAGGGGACGCGCATGCGCTGTGGTGGTGTGGGACGCGGGACGGACTAAGCCCCCCTCCAAACACATGCAAGCAAGTTCAAGGAATGGCGTCAACCTGGGCGACAGACACCACCTGCCTAGCCATTGCTAAGCAGCCTCTCTGTGCTCTCGGCCATGACTTTGATGACTGTGGTAGTGGTTGACGGCCTTCATATTACTACAGTGTTCTGGTTCGCATAATGGGTGCTTCCCTACTTCATGAAAGTGGCCGGACGCGGGACGGCGGACGGGGGACGCGGGACGCGGGAGGGATGGACAGAGCCCCGAGCATAAGATGCTTCGCATCTAAAAGTCTGGCAGAGTCAAACCACAGCCAATTTCTTGTGTTGTAACAATATGCCAGATGGAAGTCTACGGGTGTCCTTGCCACTTTGTCCATTGTGTCCGGTTTTTGCGATGAACCTGTTTGAATATGGAGTACCAACTAGCCCACTCCCGCGCCTTGCTTCAGTTTACATGGTGACCAAAAAATAATGTTACGGCGAGAGAACTGCCAGAATTCTTCAACAAATGAACAATATGACGTACGCTTTATTTTATTTTAAGGTCATTCTGCGCAAGAACTCGAATTAGAGTTTGAAGATGTCGAAGACATTTGGCTTTGATACAGGCCCGAAGCCTCTTCTTAAAAAGAATTTTCGATATAGTCGTGATGTACGTTGAAGGGATTTTGTCCTCTGCCATTCGAAAGCCCGTTTGATCGATTCGATGGATTATCGTTTCGCTGTCAGTTGTTGATGCTGCCTGTCTGCAGTAACTATTTCACGATGCAGTGGATTTGAACACAACTTAGCAACCTTCGCTTCACTGCAATGTCTGAAATTATTAGGGGTCGGCGATTATTTAGAAACTTCGAATAATGAATCGAGTAGCGTTCTATTCGATGCGGTACTCGAATCGAATAGTGGATACTAGAAATACCGAATATTTTTCGAATATTTTAGAATAATAGGCACCAATGAAGAAACCTCAAAGGAACGAGACGTTTAAGCAAAGAAGACTAACGTTTCTTGTTTTAATCATCGAATTACCAAGACCCATATTGCAGCCCGAGGTTGTACGGGACTGTCGGTGCTCTATTGATTACAAGGTGAAGGTGTTTTTGCTTAAAAATCCAATGTCTTCAAAGCGATAGCCATCAACACACTATCTTCCTTAAGATATATTCCTGATGTTGAGTTATGACTATTGTTTGATTTGTATATATCGGTTTTTATTTAGAAGTTGTTCACAAGGAGACACCCTGAATACAGTATTCACTTCTGTATTTCAACCTGCATGCGAAAAATATTTCAAAGGCTCTAGTTGCTGCTGTATACGAGCTTGCCTCAATTTACAAAATTGTGGTATTTTTTGTCGGTTAAAAGCAATAGCAATTTTCTTTTGTTAAAGGTAATGAATATTGCTTTCAATTAAAACGTTGGGAAATTCTTGGTTTGTTTCGAAAATGGCTATATTACCGCTCTATGGCTGCTTTGAAAATGGTTGCCTTACTATTCGGACAGTATTCGATTCGTAGTCGTGTCTGATTCGCTGCCATCGCTTTTCGATTCGTATTCGATTGGGTTGTAAAATTCACCATTGGCACACTCGTAGAAATCATCGCAACCCGCTTGCGATGTACAACAATTGTGTGGTGCCACTCTTCGAAAACATTTTTTTTTTGTACAAAAGGGTGGGACACCAAGAAGAGTAAACATGTCAGTTTTGTATAAAAAAACAGAACACTGAACACAATTTGAATGATGCATGATCATAGGTCGGCAAACTCACTCATGGGTCGACTCACTCAGACTCAGATCGAACAGTGAGTCTGAGTCTTTTTGTGAGGTTGAGTCCGAATGAGTCTAGTGGAAGAAAACGTTTGTGAGTCTGAGTCCGAGTGAGTCCGGTTGAGGAAAATATTGGTGAGTGCGAGTCCGAGTGAGCCCTAAACGCAAAATATATTTGTGCAGTGAGTATGTGAGATCCACCTGTATTGCCGACCTGTGGTCCTATGTACTCACCTCTCATCATTATTATCAGCCTTATATCGGCTTGCGTTTATTCTCATTTGTATTTAAAAAATCAACGCACTAGCGTTCATGCGCCACCTCAATGTTTTTGATCGGATGTGTCAGTTAGGGGGGAGGGTTGCCATGACCTTCCCCCGCAAACTTTTTCACGGGACAGCCTTGATAAAAAATATCTCCTGTGAGTCGCATTTTTTATACAAACGTCCTTACTGGATTGCAACCCCTGATAACTCATATTTGAAGGTACAGGATGAAAAGGTATATGGTAGAGCATTGCTTATGTGAGATATTGGCGTTAAAGAGGATTTACAGCATGATCGGAAAGGCTAATTTTACGCCAGAGGACTCATGAGTCGACTCACTCAGGCTCACTCAGACTCAGGTCAAGCCGTGAGTCTGATTCCGAGCGAGTCCGGCTGAGCAATATGTTGGTGAGTATGAGCCCAAGTGAGTCCGGCTGAGAAAAAGTTTAGTGAGTCTGAGTCCGAGTGAGTCCGGTTGAAGAAAATGTTCGGTGAGTCTGAGTCCGAGTGGGCTCTCCGAGCAAAAAATATTTCTTGAGTGAGTCTGAGTGAGTTCCAATATTTTTGCCGAACCTACGGATGTATCTGCTACAAAAAATGAGTTCCACTGTAAGGGCGAAGCAATCACTGCGATAGCAACAAATTGTAATGCTATACGAAGTAAGGCTGGCAGCTAAGTCGGTCGGATCCAACAT
>JALIZH010017895.1:0-45085 GCA_030522465.1 Rhipicephalus appendiculatus
GTGCTCTCCTGGCCGTACCGTTAAACCTTTCAGTCCCAGTGATCCCAATTGGAATCATAAATTATGTAGGTCAGTCAGCAAGCATCTGGTAAAGATAAAGCGTTGTTCTTCCTCAAGAGCCCGTATTTAGCATCTGCCCTACATGTGGTGTCAACATGGTACACACAATACAGCGAGGTCACGTCTGAACGAAGAAATTACAGAAGCGGTCGTGCTGTTCGCGCATTTCGCTGAGGCAGCGTCTTCTTTCACCGTGCAGAGATAGGGCATTTATTTTAGTTCTGCGCCAGAAATTTGAATTTTGGCTATTGGACATTATGCTATCCTATCTAGATAACATTTTAAGTAATAAATGAACTAAAAATTATGGAATTATTATTAAATAATAATAATTTATTAAATTAATTGGCACATTAATTACTCTTCACTGAAAAGTGTGAACAAAGAGTTTTTCAGTTTTTTTGGACTACCACGATCATGTGCATCTCCAAATGTGAAAACTAGTTGCTTACATTGAAAATAGTTAATTCGGGACTGAAAGGGTTAATGGGATTTATACCAAATTTGGTATGGCCTAACATGACTGTATGACGAACATAAATGGGTGGCCATATCATGAAAATCATGACTAACTTGTCATGAAAAGTATGATTTACATGCCACACTCATGGCGCGCTCGCGGCCGTTTCGTTAGCTTGATATACACCAAATTTCCGATGGAGTGAAGTGACTGTATGACGAACATATATGACAGGTCGCAATATGCAAATCATGACTTGTCATGTGCGACATGACTTGCATGCCACGCTCATGGCGTGCTCGCGGCCGTTTCGTTAGCTTGAGATACACCAAATTTGGTATATAGTGACATGACTGTATGACGAAGATAAATGACAAGTGGAATATGGAAATCATGACGTGTTATGAGCGACATGACTTGCATGCCACGCTCATGGCGTGCTCGCGGTCGTTTCGTTGGCCTGATATACACCAAACTTGGTATTGAGTGATGTGACTGTATGACGAACATAAATGACAAGTCGTAATATGGAAATTATGACATATAATGAACGACATGACTTGCATTCCACGCTCATGGCGCGTTCGCGGCCGTTGCTTTAGCTTGATATAGACCAAACTTGGTACTGAGTGACGTGACTGTATGACGAACATAAATGACAGGTCGCAATATGCTAATCATGACTTGTCATGTGCGACATGACTTGCATGCCACGCTCATGGCGTGCTCGCGGCCGTTTCGTTAGCTTGATATACACCAAACTTGGTACTGAGTGACGTGACTGTATGACGAACACAAATGTCAAGTGGTAATATGGAAATCATGACTTGTCATGTGATACATGACTTGCATGCCACGCTCATGGCGTGCTCGCGGCCGTTTCGTTAGCTTGAGTTACACCAAATTTGGTATTGAGTGACATGACTGTATGACGAACGTAAATGACAAGTGGTAATATGGAAATTATGACATGTCATGACCGAAATGACTTGCATTCCACGCTCATGGCGCGCTCGCGGCCGTTTCGTTAGCTTGGTATACACCAAACTTGGTATTGAGTGACGTGACTGTATGACGAACATAAATGACAAGTAGTAATATGGAAATCATGACTTGTCATGTGCGACATGACTTGCATGCCACGCTCGTGGCGTTTTCGCGGCCGTTTCGTTAGCTTGAGATACACCAAATTTGGTACCGAGTGACATGACTGTATGACGAACATAAATGTCAAGTGGTAATACGGAAATCATGACATGTCATGAGCGTCATATATGACTTCATCCCACGCTCATGGCGCGCTCGCGGCCGTTTCGTTAGCTTGATATACACCAAATTTAGTATAGAGTGACATGAGTGTATAACGAACGTAAGTGGCAGTTGGTAACATGAAAATCTTGGCATGCATGTCATCTACAACGCCAGTTACATGCCACGCTCATGGTGCGCTTCCGTCCAGTTAGCTAGCTTGACTACACCAAATTGGTGTTGCGCGGCGTGACGGTGTGACGAACATAAATGACAGGTCCTAACATGTAAAACATGACATGCAAATTATGTAAAGCATGATTTGCTCTTTCCTGGCTGCTTCGCATTACATCGATTCCCACAGTGCGTGGGATCTGCCGGCTTTTTTTCTCTCTCTCCCTTCTCCTCTCACTCCTTCATCTCTTGTAGACTCTCTTCTTTATCTCCCCATACCCCTCCCCCCGTGCACCACTGCTGAGGTGTCTTCCCCTGAGAGAGACAATTGCGGGGTGCACTTTTCTCTTCATTTCTTAATTCTTCAAAAATCACTACCCCCCCCCCCCCCTGAAAACCACTTTGCAAGCTCAGGCGGAGGTAGGCGGCCCTCGTAGAGCTGAAGCTTTCGGTGAAATTTGGCAAGGTGACATTAGCTTCCATCTTCTGGAAGGCCGGCAGGAACAGAGTCACAAGGGCTGCAACCGAAAGCTGTAACACGCAAAAGCGCGGTACATCAGAGGCGCTGTCCATCGTACTGCGTCCGTGCCCACTGAAGAAAGCGTCATGCTTCCAAGCTTTTATCCCGGCCAGTGAATCTGACGTCAACGCCGGCTCCGTGGATGTGCTGGGAGTGATGGCGTAGCGGCGCATAAGAAAGCCACTTTGCAGCCTCAGGCGGAGGTAGGTGGCTTGCTTGTCAATCAATCAATCAATCAATCAATCAATCAATCAATCAATCAATCAATCAATCAATCAATCAATCAATCAATCAATCAATCAATCAATCATGTTTTAGGGGCGAAGCTCCTTAGGGCATAGGCTAGTCCGGCGTCGTCCTGCGTTGTCGTCGTAGCCACCCCTGTGCGATGACGATGATGCTGCCATCACGGCACAGCACATGGAATGTACCCACTATGCGTCATAACGATGACGCTGATGACGATGATGACGATGACGATAGCGATGCCATACAACACATGGCATCGCGATATGGTCTCACATGCATATCGTTTGACCACATGCAACCAACCACCATCCGAGGAACCTGCATCGATCTCGTCTTTGCAAACTTTCGACTACGACCCATCCAGGAAGCGCTCTCCCTCCATTTCACCGACCATAAAAAGCCGTTATAATGAAGGGGGAACGGAAGCCACGGCTTATGTAAACGGTAACCACGAGCAACGAAGAAACGAAAGCAAAACGGAAAATCACGGCTCACGAATAAAATATTAATTTCTTGTATATATACACACAATGTTTGTCACGTCTTTGATGATGTACTGGGCGAATTTCACGGAAGATTCACGGTTTACCGATAAACCTCCGGAGCTTCGCCCACTCATCATCATTCACTCCGCGGACATGTTGTGATTTGTTTATTTCCGTTCTTCGTTTCCACGATAAAAAGAAAAAAAGGTGGCAAGAGAAAAAGCGGCTTCGTCGCAGCTTGACAGAGCTCCTGCCACCCGTACATAGGCAACATACAGCAAAATACATAAGCAACAAATGAATACAGAATAAAGTATTAATCTTCTATTTACACTTCAACGGCCTCACAGAACGTCTGTGTAACACAATATGAAATAAAGGAATAAATACAAACAATACGAACAATAGATACGAACAGTGATGAAACTACATCGGGACATGTATTTACTAATTACTAGAAGTTATTGTACACCATTATATCATAATACCATTGGTGATAATCAGATACAGTATAATTGAATGAAGAAAATTTATTTAAGGTGCAGAGTTTTTTTTTGTTTTTTTTTAGGCCACGCAGAGATCGAGTATTTCTTTTTTTTTGTTAGTGTTAATATATCTATGTCTCGTGCATAGTATGCGTTTAATGTAAGTTGCATTGTGTGTTTAACTCTCTCTGTACCATAATGTGTGCGAGAGAAGGGAATTTCATATGGTGGTTTGTACCTCAAGGGATACAACGCGACTGTTTCCTTTAAGCTTGCTAGGTCTGAAAACTTGTCAAGTTTGCCAAGCATAGCAGTTTTATACATTATTAGTAATTTGTGCGTGTATATTTTTTCCGATTTTATAATTCTATATTTACGAAAAAGTGGATCTGTGTGTTCTAAGAACGGGGCGTTTTCAATAGACCTTAGTGGTTTTTTCTGTATTAATGTAAGTTTATGTAGGTTTGTAAGTGTGGTGTTTCCCCACACTGATGCGCAGTAGTACAAGTGGGAGTTAAGCAAAGCGTAGTATAGAGTCCGTTTCACATTAGCCGGAAGAACGTTGCGACAACGACTCAGCACACCAGCAGCTTTACTTAATTTAGTCAGTAAGTTTTTTTATGTGCTCATTCCAGGACATGTGTTCCATAAAGATAACTCCCAGTAATTTTACAAATTTTTAAATGGTGATTTTTATTGCGATAGCAATTATATGGACACTCGCGGCTGGTTTTCGCCGTCGGCGTCGGCGTCGGCGTCCGCGTCGGCGTCATTTGCCGTATATGTATCTGTATGTATATAACCGGGCCCGCCGGTCGTTCGTGAGCGTGAAAAGACGCGAGGGGGGGGGGGTCCCTCGAGCGACCTTCGATTTTACGAGCGGGGCGCGCGCGTTATCTCCCCTTCTCGGCGGCCGACAGCGGACGGGGGGGGGGGGGGGCGACGTTCGATTTTGCGAGCGCGGGGGCGGGCGCGCGCTTTATTTCCCCTTCTCATCTCCCCTTCTCGGCGGCCGGGCCGGCGTACCCTTCTGCGTGCTGCGCTCTCAACGCGAAGAGAATTCTCTTAAACAAGCGTTTTCTAGAGTTGCGTGAGATCGGATCCAAAAAGAGTTAGCTGCCAGGCCTCACTTCGTATAACATTACAATTTTTTGCTATCGCATTCATTGCTTCACCCTTGCGGTGAAACTGTGACTTTTTTTAGTGTTTGCGATGGGAGGCACCGAGCACCAGTGGTGCTCCGAAAGGAACGACACACACACAGTTCCACACCACGCCCAACTTACCCTCGGCAGTAGCGAGGGTGTTTATATATATCAAATGGCGGCGCCCCCCTGGCGCCATACAACAGAACAAAGTATATTACAATATACAACATTTATCCTCTCCTTAACAAAAAGAATTAAGCTATATGTAGTCTTCCAGGTACCGTGAACGCCGGCGCCCTCGTTGAGGCCGTGCCGATTCGGTGTAGTGGTTGAGGTCGTGACGTGAGGGACGACGATCGTTGGCGTGACTCTGATGACTCCACGTCTTGCCGAAGCTGCGCATCTTGGGTGTCTCGAGGTCCCTGCAGACTTACAGGCGGTGACACAGTGGGTGGCATAGAAGGTGGCAAAGAAGGTGGCACAGTGTTTGCGGTATCGGTATCGGATAATCGTACCGTTGTAGTGATTGTGTTGGGGGGCTCTTTCAGTGTGCTCTTGGAGAGCTTTGACGCATGCCAGATAGTGCTGTCATTCAGACGATAAGTGTTACGGGCTACCTTGGAATAAATTACCCTAGGGCGTGAATACTGGGAGGAAGCTTTTCCTTGTCCTTTCTGATGCACCCGTACTTGGTCACCAGGTTGAAAAGAATTGTGGTAGGCAGGACGTCTGCGATTAGCATCCTCCTGCATTTTACGCTGATAGCATTCAACACGTTGTCGCAGTTCCTGGTACTCGTTATATGGGTTCTCATGAAAACTGTGCGCGGAGAAGCCTACAATATGCAAACGCGTTCGACGGTTTGCGACCACGCAGCAAGTAAAACGGAGACAAATTAGTTGCAGTGTGCAGAATGGTTCGATATATTGCGACGCAGTCGAGAACAGTCCTTTTTAGGGGCCTTCGTTCCTGATGGGCACACTGAATGAATGACTTGAAACGCGATTAAGCCGCTCAACCTGCCCGTTAGATTGGGGAAAATAAAGTGAAGATCTGATGTGCTTGATTCCCTCTGTAGCGAGATATGTTTCGAATTCAACAGAGGTGAACTGGGGGGCCATTGTCAGTGACGATTTCCTCGGGCAGTCCCTCTCTAGAAAAAACTGAGGTTAAAAAGCTTATTACAGATTGACTAGTTACACATGGTGTGAACATCACCTCGGGCCACTTCGAGTAGTAGTCTACCATGACTATGGCATACTGACAGTTTTGAGGCGCTGTATGAAATGGGCCCATTATGTCTACAGCCACCTTCACCCAGGGTCGGAGAGGATATTCGGTCGGCTCTATGGGCCCCTGTCGACTCTTGGCCGACTTGTCAGAACTGTTGCAAGTTTGACAGTCGCTTACATACTGCTCGACATGTTTGCGAAAAGCTGGCTACCAGTAGGTGCAGCAAACCAGGTCTTGCATTCTCACTATGCCTGGGTGCCCTGTATGCGCGAGTGCGAGCACTTGTTTCTGTAGTTGGCTGGGAAGAACAACTTGGTCCCCTCTCAGTAGGATGCTATCTACCACCGAAAGTTCGCTCCTGACCTCGTAGTATGGATGCAGTTCCTTAGGAAGTTGGTTCTTTGTAGGCCAGCTATTTATGGTATATTCCATGACTTGTGTCAGTGATGGGTTACAGGCCGTGGCCTGTTGTACTTCAGACTTGGATATCATGGCCTCAACCTGGGCGACTACTTCTTCCTCAAAAGCAAAAGAAGGTTCAGAAGTGTCAACGGGGTGGCGAGAGAGGGCATCTGCTACCTTATTCTGCTCGCCTTTGTGATACTGGACGGTGAATGTGTAGTTGAGAAGACGAGCTGTCCACCTACCTATTCTTAGTGGTTTCCTCCCAGAGCCCTTTTCAGACAAAATAGTAGGCAATGCCTGGTGGTCCGTGATTAGCGTGAACTTTCTTCCCCAGAGGTAGACATGCCACTTTTCACAAGCCCATAAACAAGCCAAAGCTTCTTTTTCACCAGTGGAGTACCTGCGTTCAGCTGGAGAGAGAGAACGAGAAGCAAACTGAATAGTTCGAGTGTTTTCTCCATCGGCCTGTTGCACAACAGCACCAAGCCCGTAATCCGAGGCATCTGTGTACACCACAATAGGAAGAGTTGGGTCAAACAGTGATAAAAGGGGCGCATCATGGAGGTACTTTTTTACGTGCTGAAAACTATTTTCAGCAGCCACATCCCAGTTGAATGAGACATCTTTACGCAGCAAAGGACGAAGTTGCTCCACTACATGGGCCATGTGTGGCACAAACTTGGAATAATATTCAGTCAAACCAAGAAAAGAGCGCAGTTGGGTCGGATTGGAAGGGCGGCTAAAAGTCTCAACCTGCTGAATGTTCTTCTCAAGGGGGGGGATATGCCCTGAGCGGAAATCTTGTGTCCGATGAATGACAGTTCTTGGACGTCAAAAACGCACTTGTCATTTAGCTTTAACCCCGAGGAAGCAATCCGAGTGAGAACTTTTTCCAGATTGTCATCATGTTCCTTTTGAGTGTTACCAAAAAAGATGATGTCGTCAATGTAAAATTTGACACCAGAACAGCCCGACAGAATTTGGTGCATGAGTTGTTGAAACGCAGAAGGAGCGGAAGCGAGCCCAAAACACACTCGCTTAAAACGAAAAAGGCCCTCATGCGTTACAAAGGTCGTCAAGTCGCGACTGTCTTCATGTAGTGCTACCTGGCGATAGGCCGAGGCGAGATCTAACTTTGAGAACCATTTAGCACCTTGAAGAGACTGCAGCAGGTCTTCCGCATGAAGCAACGGGAAGCTATCAACAATGATGGCCTGGTTAGGTGCGCGCAGATCCACACACATTCGAATGGCTCCGTGCTGTTTGCGAACAACAACAATGGGAGACACCCATTCTGAGGCAGAGACACGCTCTATGACGTCTTGTCGTAATAAGTTCTCTATTTCCTGTTTGACTGGTTCTCGCAATGCGAGAGGCAGTCGCCTGAGCTTTAAGCGTTGTGGTAAGACTACAAGACGTATCCTGACCTGATGGGTGACACCGTGTACGAGGCCAAGGCTGGGAGTAAACAAGTGTTCAAAATGATTGAATCTGTCTGGTAGGTGGCCCACCGTACCTGATGTGATGTTTTGAGATGTGTTAGATGGCACACGTGGCAACTGACGGGGACACGAGGGCGGTGCGCCCGAAGAAAACTCGGAATTCACTGGAACTGGCTGTGTGCTGGTGCCGCAGCATTGAAGACTGTCTCCTGCGAGAATCCTATCAATTTTGTGGGTTGCATCAATACCAAGAAGGGATCGTCCATTTCTTATAACGTAGAACAGTATCTCAGCAGTGTGATTTCTGAACGTTACCAGAGTTTGAAAACACCCGAGAAGTGGAACGATAGTCCCTGAATAGTCTTTCAGTTTTTTGAGGGGAGCTACCAGTCTGCAAGCAGAACCTGATGGTTCGACAAAATAACGCGTAAACAATTCTTCAGACAGAATGGAAACTGACGAGCCAGTGTCTACAAAAAAAGATAAATGCTTTCCGTTCCCCTCAACATCGGCGTAAAATCCCGGTGTGCGGAGATCCGGTTGGGTGTCTGACAGGGCCATAGACTCGACACGATCCGAACGCCTAGGCCTGCAGGGACTGGAGGCTTGCTGACGCCATGCTGGTGGTGACCGCGCGATGGGTCAACTGCGACACACCGTGGCAAAATGTCCCCTCTTGGCACACTGGTAGCAAACTTTGCCGCGCGCGGGGCAGTTCTAAGTAGGAGCATGCTGATAGCCACAGTTGGGGCAGCCAGTTGCAGAATTGGATGGCCGGTTGTAATGCTGACACGTCGACGAAGGTGCAGCGAGTTGCCGACGGCGGGGTTCGGTAGAAGGTGTGAAAACCCGCGGCAAAGGACGGTGCTGCGCCGGACTTTGATGTAGCGCTGTGTTTAGCTGTACAAGCGCTTCAGGCTCGTATTCTTTGAGGCGACGCTGGACGCGGTCAGCATCATTGATGATCTTCACGGCCTTCTCAAACGTAAGTGTGGGCTCCTCGACAAGCAAACGTTCACGTAGCCGCGTAGAAGTCAATCCAATGAGTAATTGTTCGAGCAGCAGCTGGTCCTTCAGTTCAGCGAAGTCGCACTGGTTAGCTGTATCTTGCAATTCGAAGAGAAAATCCTGGGGGGAAGACTCGCCTTGCGCGAGGTTCCGAAACGAGAGTCTGGCTGTGGCTACTGCATCTGGAGGGCTGAACTTGGCCGTTAGCGTTTAAACCAATACAGGGTAGGCGTCTTTGGTTGACCCCGGCGTTTCCGATGCCGCGGCGAGTGCAACCCATGCCTGCCTCTGACCTTCGGCTCCAAGCAGTGTTTTCAGCAGTGCGGCTTTGCGTTCCGCGGAAAAACTTTCGCCGCCAGCGGCAAGCAAATATGTTTCAAAATCTTCAAGTCCACGGTACTGTTGGTCTTCCCGGATGGTTCCAAAATACGGGCGGCTTTCCTATCAAGTCGGCCATGTCGCAGCTGCGTGGCGTTGCGTTATCACCTGGCGTTTCTCTGACCTTACTGGGGGCGGTGGCTCGCTATCTGCGACGCGATAAGCGGCGATGCGCTAAGAGCGAGGGCTGTGAGGATGTACTTTTGGGCTAGTTGGTTCATACTTGTGGTGAAACAGCTCCAGCGAAAACGAAGGACTGGACGAAGAGGAACGACGCATACACAAGGCGCACTAACAACTGAAAGTTTATTCACTTGATGCGCAGGATAAATACTGGCTGTACATGAATACTGGCTGTCATGTGCAGCCAGTATTTATCCTGCGCATCAAGTGAATAAACTTTCAGTTAGTGCGCCTTGTGTATGCGTCGTTCCTCTTCGTCTAGTCCTTCGTTTTCACTGGCGCTGTTTCACCACAAGCGAGGGCTGCCGAAGAGCGAGCGCTGCCGTTCGCTGCGATGCAAGCAGACCGAAAGGGTATCGCCGCATCTGATGTTGCCGATGATCTGCTTCATGGCTGCTGGTTGCCGTTGGCGAGCGGCGGAAGGTGGAAGGCTTTCAGGACGCATGTTGGCTGCGCCATTGTAGTGTTTGCGATGGGGGGCACCGAGCACCGGTGGTCCTCCGAAAGGAACGACACGCACACAGTTCCACACCAAGCCCAACTTACCCTCGGCTGTAGCGAGGGTGTTTATATATATCAAATGGCGGCGCCCCCCTGGCGCCATACAACAGAACAAAGTATATTACAATATGCAACAATTTGGTAGGGACCTAGTGTTATGTGCCCAGATGCTATTTCTACAGATCCCTGTGGACGAAACAGGACACATTTCGTTTTGGATTCATTTAGGTTCAGCGTATTGTTTTTGCACGACACGTATAGTTGCTGACAAAACGTCGTAGCTTTAGGTATTATTTCGTTCATGTTTATTCCTGCTATAAGGGCTCAGCAATCATCTGCGTATATGAGGTACTGGCACTCATCATACATTCGTAGGATGTCGTTTATGTAGAAGAGGAGAAATATTGGGCCCAATATACTTCCCTGAGGAACTCCGGACTCAATGGGCATTATCCTGGATTTATGTTTGCCTAATTCGACGTATTGCTGGCGGGACATTTTAAATAGCTTTTAATTAGTTGCAAAGCCGTTCCTCTAAAACCATAGCGTTCTAATTTATCAAGTAGTATTAAATGGTTGACTCGGTCAAATGCCTTGCTGAAATCTAAAAAGATACCTAATGTCATGGTTTATTTTCGAAATTTTTCAAAATAGTTTCCTTTTGAACGAGGAGTGCAGTTTCAGTACTCCTTTTTCTGAGACCATGTTGACAGTCAGTAAGGAGATTGTGCTTTTTGGAGAAATTTTCAATGCGGGCGTTAATGACCGTTTCTGGTCCCTTTGAAAAAATAGGCAGAACAGATACGGGTCGATAATTGCTTTAGTTGTTTTTCTCGCCACTATTATAAATCACTGACACTTTTGCTATTTGCATTCTAGTCGGGAAAACGCCCGTCGTGAGGGACAAATTGTATATGTGAGTTAATGTTGGTGCAATTAAATCAATGACATACTTAATTGGTTTAATTTGAAGGCCATCAGCGTCCTGACTATGGCTGTTTTTAGTCCCTCAAAAATACTTAGTATTTCGTTCGTACTCGTTGGGTGAAAGAACGCTGACTTTGGGGTTCTAGGAATGTTATTGGTAGCTTCAGCACAGTCTGTACTGGTACCGATTCCGACGAAAAAGTCGTTGAAACGGTTTGCAAGATCTGTTCCTGTCACTACCCTATCTCCAATCGTGAGGTTATCAACTGTTGTTTTGCTTCTTCTGCCGTTCAAAATTTCGTTAAGGTTCTTCCATAAGATGTCGCTGCTTCGGAGGCAATTTTCGTCAAACATACGTTTTTAATACTCTTCTTTAGCTTTCTTTAGTATTTTGTTAAGCTTATTTCGAAACGTTTTATATTCTTTCAATTGTTAGATCCTTCTTGTTGATAGAAAAGACTGATAAAGTTCGTTTTTTTTGTTTGATCAGTTTGGTGTGGTCACACGTTATCCACGGTTTGCGCAGCTTTTTTTGCTTGCGATACGTGTGTAAAGGAAAAGAACTCACGTAATGCTGCTTTAGAATGCTCAAAAAGGCATCGTAACTCTTGTTGCTATCCTCTATCGCATATATTTGGTTGCATTCTACCCGAGCAATTTTCCGCCTGAATATCTATAATGTCTGTGGTGATATTTTACAATATGTTGTCTCCGGCCATACATGTTTCTCTTTCTGTGTGTCTCTTAAGCATGGAAGAAAATTGGCAAATGATCACTAATATCGCAGCTTACAACACCAGATGCAATTTTTTCTGTAACAGCATTAGTAATGAAAGTGTCCAATAGAGATGCCGTTGACCCAGTTACACGGGTTGGAGTGGCAATAACATTCTCAAAACCATTTTGTTGCAACAAGAGCAAGAGTTCTGTGTTGGGCCCAAATTCTTCAAAAAGTCAATATTCAGGTCACCTCGAATTGTAAGCAGTCATTCGCACTCATTAGCATGTGAAAGCAGAGTTTCAAGAAAAGCTTAAGAACATGGGAACATTGCCAGCTGGAGGTCTGTACAGCACGGGAAAGACGCTCCTACCCCGTTTAATGCAGATGATCTCGAAGTCTCTGGTAACAGTGCTGAATTCACTGATGACATCAAAACCCTGTACTGCTACCTGTATCGACACGCCTCCTCTTCTGCTATCTTGACGATTTAAGAAGAAATGACTGTAACCAGGTGGAACAAAGTGATCAGAGTTGTCGTTGTACCAGGTCTCAGTAAACATGATTACATCAAAAGAAACTTTCAATGATTCAAACAGAACAGTCATGTCATCATATTTTCGCTGAATGGATCTCGTGTTAAGGTGGCAGAGTTTGAACAGTTTGTGTAGTTCACAGGGTGCAAGATTTTTGATATCCTCAGGAAGAATACTGCCTGCATCCAACTTGGCACTGCCACGGAGAGCCGACTACCCAAAGAAAATATGCAAGTCCTAGCTGTCTGCGCAGATCTTGTCAAGATCACTTTCACGCTTTATCGCTGCAACTTGTGATTTCTCGTCGCGACGTGCGAACATGTTGCTGTTCTTAACCCTAACAAACTTCCATATGTCAAGGTTGATCCTGGTGTTCCCCAGGGCTCAGTACTTGGGCCTCTACTATTTCTTTTGTTTATTAATGATATTGTGGAACAAGTTCCTGTTAAAGTGAAGCTTTACGCGGATGACTGTGTTTTTACACCGAGGTTGATAACACATCCGATCAACTGCTGTTAAATCAGGCATTTCAGAAAGTAGCCTCCTGGTGTGAGGAATGGCAAATGGTCATTAACTTTGACAAAACGGTCTTTATGCGTATCACTCACAAGAAAAATCCTTTGCATTTCAGGTATAATGCTAACAATATTTTTCTGTCTGAAGTCACTAATTATAAGTACTTGGGTCTTTACATATCAAATGACCTGTGTTGGAACAAACACATTACGCACATAACAACAAATGCAACTTACAAACTGTTTTTTCTTCGTCGTGCTCTCAAGCTTTCCACTCCGTCTGTCCGCCTTTTAGCGTACAAATCAATTGTCCTACCAATATTAGATTACGCCGCGATCATATGGGACCCTTTTACCAAGACTAACATTAACAAATTAGAAAAAGTGCAAAAAAGAGCGGTACGTTTTGTTTACAATAATTTTTCAAGAACTTCTGTTACGGACCTTTTAAAGAGAGCGCAACTTTCGCCCTTATCACTAAGATAGCGTAACTCAAGGCTTAAAGTTTTGTATCAACTTATTAAAGGCCAATATAAAGTCAATATAGCCGATATTTTTTTCTTTTTCTTCTGGCTACTCAACTAGGCAGAGGCATGGCTACACCATAACCCTATTTTCCACACGAAACAATTGCTTTAAATATTCCATTCTTTCCTCGCACCATAGTCGAGTGGAATAAACTAACTAATGCAACTGTTTCAGCACCATCATTGGCATTGTTTTCATCAGAATTAGAAGCTACACTTAGCAGTTGAATTGTATTGCATTTTGTTTATATGACATTGCATTATATTGCATTGCATTGCATTTTTGTTTGTATGCTATTGTATTGTATTGTATTTCATTCTGTTTGCATGCCACATGTATTGCCATTTGTTTGAACACCAACTTTATGTACCACCCTGCTAAAATCACCGAATGGTGATTGCAGTAAGTCTAAAAAAATCCCACTTCGCACTTGCTCGCTACAGCCATGCCCAGAAGTGTTTTCATATACTCACAAAGATGTTCGTTTATGTAAATGGGCTGCTCTGTCGATGAACCTGAAGATGATTCTGTCGGCAGGCCCAACATTTTGTTTGTGAGCCTTTTTTGTGTGCTTTTTCAAGAACCTTGTCGCGCTTATCTCGCCTCACGAACTGGACCACGATGTTTCTCTTATATTTATCTTTTGTTGAGATTCTGTGACATGCGTCTACGTCAGTAACTGAGATTGGCTTGTCGATTTCCTTACTAATTTTGCTGAGGATATCTGAAAGCGATTCATCTGGCCTTTCTTTGACGTTTTTAATGTCCAGGTTGCGGTTACGCTAGTATTGTTTCGATTTCACGAGGTCAGCTTGGCATGTGGCAAGGTCCCTTTCGATAGCGACTACCTGCAGTCGCAGCGCTTCGTTTTTTTTTAGTAGCTTATTTTCAGTCAGGGAGGCTTCAAGCCTCTTATTAGCTTCGTCAAGGCCATTGCTAATAAAACTCATGCTGCGTTTCATCTCTTCTATATCCGCCCGAAGGTTCCTTTCTTCCAGACGTATACTTCTTTCCAGATATGCCCGGAGGTTCCTGAATTCATTTCGAAGCTCCTCCCTTGAATTCCTGGATGCATTTTCGCACTTCCTTCGACATTTCCTAGCGACCGGCACAAGTACAAATATGTTTCACAACAACACACTGTCGCAGCAGTGACAGCAACACTTCTAAGTGAATTAATGAGCTGAAAAATGGAAATTGGCTAACCTGCAATGTTAGGCAGAGCCCGATTAGTAGTTGTGGTTGATGTGCCGTCAGTGCTGTCAAATGCCTGTCCACAGAGCAGCACTTTCTTTTTATGGGCCTTTGCGATGGTCACGAGGTCCCCACTGTCTTGCGCCACCGTGAATAGAATCCACGAGCCTTTGCGCAGTGACCTTGCTTCACCGTCCGCTTCCCTTACGCAGGCCCGTTCAGCAGCGATGCGGATGTGGTTTTGCAGGCCTGTCGCAGTGAAATTCGCAATGTTAGGCCCACAGCCCGATTAGTAGTTGTGGTTGATGTGCCGTCACTGCTGCCAAAGAGCTGAAGATTTCGGTGAAATTTGGCAAGGTGACGTTAGCTTCCATTTCCTGGAAGGACGGCAGGAACAGAGTCACAACAGCTGCAACCGAAATCTGTAACACGCAAAAGCGCCGTAAATCAGAGGCGCTGGCCAGTGGCGTACCAACTCGTTCGTGAGTGGGGGGGGCCAAGCCTTGCTCACTAGGTTGGATATATATATATATATATATATATATATATATATATATATATATATATATATATATATATATAAAGTAGCGTCAGGTTTACGTAGCATACACTAGGACAACCATAGATACATGTGTTATATGCAAGTAATAGTATTAACTTTTATACATTTATTACCCACACAAGTTTATACACGAATACAATGTGTCGATGGCGGCGTCTCCAGTAATATAGATTAATTTCATTGTATGAAATTTCGTTAACGTCTAAGAGCTGCTAACGAATGCTCTGGTTTGTTAAATTTAGGTAACAGTGACTGCGTTTTCTCTTTTCCGTAATTAGTACTACACTTTCTTGCACATATTCAGGTTTCCGTATCCGATATTTTGTCTTGTTTGCTCCTAGTAATAATGTTTCTAGCGCATTGTTAGTATCACTATTATTAGATTACAATTATTTTTAACTTCTCAACCACAAGGTCATTTTTTTAATAAGAATTTGTAGTATCAGGGGTCCAGTAAATTTTTAATCCTGATCGTATTTCAATCGCAACATCGCACGCCTGTACGAACGATGTAAGAACAATTTTTCTTTGAAAAAATGTGGGTAATTATAACGTTAAACTGCCCCGCATTGTTTGCATGCGCATTAGTCGTTAGCTGTTTATTATTGGTCGAAATTTTCCCGGTCATACACACAACACGTGCTGGTAACATGATGCATCAAATGACCCCAATATGATCAATCGCGTAATGACCACTCATGCACGACGACATAAAAAATAAGAGAATACACTATTTTCAATGCGGCACGTTATTAACCATCGGTTCTTCACCACTTGTCAAAAAATTTCGGTGTGTAATAAAATTGCATGCTCGATACGCGTCGTCACAAATGTGTGAAACCTGACGGTGTTATAATGACGTGTGCACACTAAACAGCGCACTACTATGCTGAACTCTTGGAGTAGCCGGGCAATGTCTCATTCTGACTGCAGTTCAAGAAGGCTGCCCGCCGATCATATTGGCAGTGGCTACTTATAGCAGCTCAGCTGGCGAGATGGATTCATATGAGTACAATACTTATTTTCAGTAGTGGTATAATGATGTTGAGCTGTTTGAGTGCGTATTCAACTCTGTGAACTTATCCTTGCAGATAGAGAGAAAGAGATAGGGAAGAAGAGCAATAAACAGAGCTGTGCGTGTGTGCTTGTTTGAGTTGTATTTTGCCCTGTACAAGTCAATTCTAGATGACACAAGACCAACTAGCCGGCTGTCAATTCAGTCTCCGTAGTATGGACCTTGACCATTTCCCTGGTCCGGTAAGATCGAGTTGCGGAAGAAGCATGAAAGTTGGGCTTCCGGATGTACTCAAGTCCAATGCCTCATTATTCCTCGCCTTGTTCCAAGCCGTCGCTATCGCTGCAATCTACCACATGATAAGCAATTGTGAATAGTTTAATCGGAAACTAAAGCGGAAACATTCTTTTTAGCTCACCCAATGCGGCCCAAATAAAAAACTCAACACTTCTGCACACTCATTGACTGATAGCGCCCTTTCCGTATTTCCGTTGACGATTACGTAAATTTCAGGCCAAGCAGAGTAGAATAAATCCGTGACAGAATGCTCTAGTGTTACAGAGCACCTACTGAGCGGGGTCGCTCGCTGGATTCCGTGCCTGACGGTTGTCCCGTCCGCGATGCCCGCTACGTGCCGACCTCTCGCCGATCGGGGCCCCGTCCTCGGACTTCAGTAACCGTATCCCTTTCTCGCTGGATTCCGTGCCTGGTCGTCTGATCCGCGATGCCCGCTTCGTGCCGACCTCTCGCCGATCACGGCCCCTTCCACGGATTCCAGCATTCTTTCTTCCAATCTTTTACTTTTCTCCATCTTTACTTTTCTCTCTATCTCTTTTAATCCCTCCTTATCCCATCCCTCGTGGGCCACTGCTGAGGTGTCGCACCCTGATGCAGACAATTGCGGGGCCCACTTTTCTTTTCATTCTTCTAACTTTAAAATCACTTCCCCCCACCTACTGAGCGATACTCTTTTTTGCAATGCTGCAGCGCACAGCGCGCAAACGTCGCATAGGCGGCCCGCGCCGCAGAGAATCTACAGTGCGTGGTCGTTATACGCAGAAAACAATCTCTACAGCAGAAGCGAAAGACAAATTTCATTATATAAATAAATGATTGCTGTGTAGAAGTAAAGCTTCTCCTCAGTTGATGGTTTCCCAGTGTGCAGCCGAAAGTGACCAGGGTCGAAAGTGGGGGGGGCTCCGCCCCCTAACTTTTCTCAGTGGGGGGGGCTAGAGCCCCCCCCTTGCCCCCCCCCGGTAGATACGCCTATGGCGCTGGCCATCTTGCTGCGTCCGTGGCCACTCAGTTTGTGATGAACCGCCTGTAGTAGGCGCACAGGCCGAGAAATCGACGCACGGCCTTCTTGTCGGTGAGTGGCGGGAATGTAGCGATGGCGGCTGTCTTCTGCGGGTCGGGGCGTACTCCGGACTTACTTATCACGCGGCCTAAGAACAAGAGTTCCACGTAGGTGAAGCGGCACTTTTGTGGCTTCAGGGTGGGTCCGGATTGCTTGAAGTACAGCTTCCAGGCGCCTGAGGTGTTCATCGAAGTTTGAGGAAAGCACAATGACGTTGTCCAAGTACACAAGACAAGTCTGTCATTTCAAGCCGGCCAGTACAGTATCCGTAATGCATTGTAAGGTCATGGGGGGCTGCGCAAAGACCAAAAGGCATGACCTTGAACTCGAACAGGCCGTTTGGAATTATGAAATCAGTCTTTTCTCGGTCTCCCTCGTCAGCTTCGATTTGCCAGAAGCCGGTCTTGAGGTCCATCTACGAAAAGTACTTCACGTTGTGGAGTCGATCCAGGGCGTCGTCTATCCGTGGGAGGGGGTACACGTCCTTCTTCGTGATCTTGTTCAGGCGATGATAGTCGACACAGAAATGTAGCGTCCAGTCGTTCTTCTTCCCCAACACCACGGGAGACACCCAGGGACTCTTGGACGGCTGGATTATGTCGTCGCGTAGCATTTCGTCGATTTGTTTCTTTACGGCTTCGCGTTCTCTCCTCGCAAGTCGATACGGGCTCTGACGAATTGGTCGGGCACTTTCTTCTTTTATGATACGATGTTTCGCGACGGGGCTCTGTCGAATTCTTGACGATGACGAGAAACAGTCCTTCAATTGCAAGAGCAGAGCATTGAGCTGGTCTTGCTAGTGCTTCGGGAGGCTCGGGTTGACGTCGAACTCTGTTTGGGGATGTCGATTCGTCTAAGCAGGTTCCGTAGCATCGGAGAGTGGGAAAGCATTGCTGGTGTACACGAATTTCTCGATGTAGGCAATTGTCGTAGCAATGTTAACGTGCGTATATTCGTGGCTGAAGTTTGTCAGCAGTACCTTTCCTTTGCCATCACTTAACTCGGCGATACCTTTTGCGACGCAAGTCCAGCGGCGTAACTAGATAAGACGGCGCCCATGGCCAATATATTACCTGCGCCCCTCATGATGGTAATGATAGTGATTATTATTATTATCATCATCATCATTATTATTATTAATATTATTATTATTATTATTATTATTATTATTATTATTATTATTATTATTATTATTATTAGTAGTAGTAGTAGTAGTAGTAGTAGTAGTTATGTGCATATAGCCATCTGGCTAGCTGTTTTAGGCAAGCGAATGAGCAATTTCTTGATTGTTCACTACAGTGGACTAAAGCCGTCTTGCACGTCCACGCATTGTATGACAAACCAGAAGTCCACAAGGTTGGACAAAATGTGAAAGAAGAAATGGACCTCGCCCGTCACCTGTTGTCATCTCGCTTTACAGGAAATATGCGAAGTTCGTAAATTACATACAACCACACAAAAGAGGAGGACGAAGTAGGCATGTAAACGGTTCTTATCGTTTTTCGCTACATCACCGTGAAAAGTCTTGTTCCAAATTATCTATGTCGTGCATCAAATCTGCATACTATGCCTTTTTTTTATATCAATGCTAATGATGCGTTCAAAAATTCCTTCCAGCACCTCCATGTTGTCGCATATATTATTGCCTTTTACGACGCCAGTGCTGATTTTGATCGTGAACAATGGTTGTCAGAAAAAAAAAACGCGTTCTTTTTATTTGACATAACATGGCACACGCGCATTATACGAGAGGAGCTGTAGCTCTCCGGTCACACATTCCCGCCGTCGGCTCCACTCTAGACCAGTGGTCTCAAACACGCGGCCCGCGGGCCTTTCGCCAGTGAACCGCGGCCCGCACGTGACTGTCTACATCGCACGTTTTTTTTTTTTTCTCCCTAATAAGTGTGGTTCTGAGCTACACAGGCATGACTTGTCTAGAGCATTTTTTCTTGAGGGAACCCCTGCGGTCAATATTTTGTGCCCCATCCGTAGTCTATATCGACCAGATGACGATGATACCATCTCATGTAGCCACCAAAAACCGTTTACATGAGACATCAAACGCAAAATCTTGAGCTCTATTAGCAGAAAATGAAATGTCCTTGTAGCTTACCGCCTCACTGAAGCCGGCAGTGAAGTCAATGTTCGTGACCGCCTTTTTCCCCGAGGTAGTGGGTAAAACATGAGCGTGTAGATCTTTTCTGGTGTAATTCTCCTGCTTGGGCGTCCGATACGCACAGTCAGTTAGGGACCTTAAAGGTACGCTAACGAGAAATATGAATGAAGTTGAGGTGGAATGAGCCAGCGCATTGAAGAATGCGTGCAGTTTTGGTTGAATGTGAAAAGATAAGTAATTAGAGGAGATAAAGGGGAGACCGAATACCTCTTACTCAATTTCTCTCGCCCCAGACTCAGTGCTGAAGGGATGTCGTCACGAATCTGATTGCCCTCAGCGAATTAGAAAGCGCCATCACACGTCACCACGCTGCTATTGGCCGCTGCTTGGCCGCAGTGCAGTGACGCCACGGCTTTCATGATTGCCGCGATAGATGTGGTTGCAGACTTTGAACCTCGCAGCGAAGATCTCAGCATGGAAGCAGGATTGCATTTCAGTGAGGCTGCAATGATCCCCCGTGCTCTCGCGGCGGCAGCAGTTCTTTGTGCGTGTGAAGCCTGGCTCCAACCGACGGAAAGCGAAGCGTCGTTTTCGTCGACCGCATGCGAGGCGTCCGATTGCCAAATACTGTTTATGCATACGCGTATTTAATTTTTCGTTTTTATTAATGGCGTTTTTGTTTTGGAGAACTCAAGCAGAGGCGCCTTGCCGTGAAGAGAGTCGCGGCAGAGCAGGGCCATGCAGGGCCACTCAATCCGCCCCTGGAATGCGGCATGCATCCGAAGAGCAGGTGGGAGGGTACAACTGAGAAGAAATGTACCATGAGATCAAAACCATCGAATCCCCATAGTTCTCGGAGGTACAGCGGCAGAACACGTGTGAAATCCGACGCAGAATGAGCTTCGAAGCTCGCTCGTTTAAATCAGACGTCAACATCACTGGAGTCAGACTACACCTGGACGCTGTTACTGCCAGCGCGCTCACCGTCAGAAGCAAGAAAACAAAACAAAACGAATGAGGAAGATATCCAGATGAATAGCTCTCGGCAAATCACGGCTGGACTACGTTTGTGATCATTACGAAAAATGGGAAGGGGCATGAGCACATGTATATATCCTTCAGTTTTTCGCAATTTTCTCGCTTGTTAAAGCTCAGTTCACAGCAATAATCGCATGAATGTGATCGTGTGATCGTAATAGGATAATTTGCCAATGCAATTCTACTTCCTGTATCTCTTTAGTGCTTTTGTGCACGAGGCCCACCACTGGAAACACGGGTGCTGCAGTCGACATGCTACGACATTACGAACACGTGATGCCACCTTTCTTCACGGAACCTTGCTCTAAAGGCCGGAAGCCGGTGTCCCGAGCGCGTTTTTTTTCTCTGAGTTTCCCCCCTACAATCAGCCCCGTTGCACAACCAGTTCATGTCCACTGGCATCTTGAAACAAGAGCTTGGAAAGCCTGACCAATGTTTTCGGTGGTGCTGTGTGCCACAAGTAGTGGACCACGCATGCAAAAGAGGAGGGTGTAATTTCACATTTACGGTTTTACTTCAAGGATAACGAACATCACAACGCATGGCTGATAAAGCTAGCTTAGAAGGGGGCAATGAGTCGAAGGCCCGCGCTCGTGTTTGCAGCAAGCACTTCCGAGAAAGCGACTTTGTCCGCGGACTAGGAACGCAAATGTTAATTTGATGAGTGACAGTGAACTCACACGTGACACCTCCCTGTACACGTGAAGATGCCCACACCTCGAAGTATTCTCAAAAGTTACTTCGGGGTCGTCCTTCCTCATAGTCAACCCCATCCTACGCACGCTGATCGGGGAAAATGTCGTGGGGAAAGTACCGATACACAGAGAAAAATGAGAACGGGAGACGCAATTTGATGGAAGAAAGCAGTCTGTGAACGAGTTTCTGATTTGAAAGAGATAAGAAAGAAACCTTGCACGAAAGCCCTTATTTTGTTTCCTTTCATTTCTTCATTTCATCCCGACATCTGCCCATGAAAGCTCGCCGAAAGCTTGGAGGCTGACAGGTCTGATGAGTTCGTAAAGAGCTTCTCGATCGCAACCTTTCAGCAACAAAACCTTGGGTAGCGCTTTCCCTTTCTTAATTTAACTAGGGTTATATACGTGTGGAAGAACCAAGGCGGTTTGGGCCGAACAAGAAGAAAACAAACATTTCAAGTGATAAGTTCAGTGGAGAAGCTAGAAGGAGGTTTCGAAGGTTCAACCTCCCACCGCCCCGATATTCTTACCTTTTGTATATGCATATATATGCGCACACATACAAACACATGCCAGGTCATAAATAAAGGGAAGTGAGAACCTCAGAAAAAAAGTTTTGTCCTCGACCCTGGATATGGATTCATGGTTGAAATCATGCTTATGTGGAAGCAGGCTTACACCATCCTATTTAACTTATTGCTTTTCATGGGCTTGAATATGAGCAAGGAGCCACAGGCTCCTTGCTCAAGTGAGCCACAGGTTCCCAGAAGCCACAGGCTCCCAGAAGATTGTGTGTCGTTTGTTGAAGGAAAGAGCACCATTTAACTAGTCAAAGAAGTCTTTAGCCTCACGGGTGGTACCAGCTGAGTGAAGGCGAAGAAGGATGTGTTGGAGCAGTGCGGTGGCATGCCCCCCACTGGTATTGAACCTGTAGGGGGCGACCTCTCCACGGGGCGCGGGGCGCTAGCGCCCCGTTTGTGTCCTCAGGAAGTCCCCGAGCGCATGTTGGGCGGACTCGGCTCGGCGCCCCCCTCCCAAGTGGCGCCCGGGGCACTTGTACCCCCCTTGCCCCCCCCTAGTTACGCTGGCGGTTTGCAAGCCGGTGCTGTACGCCATCTTATGACGCCTTCGAAGTCTATGGGTTTTTAGGTGCTGACAGAAATGACGCTGGAGAAAGGCGGAACGGTGACGTGCTCTTCTTTCACGTTCAGTGCATGGCTCCCAGGCGTCGTCTGGGAACGCAGCGCTTTTTCTGAGGTTAGTGTTCTCAATTCAGACCTTAGGTCGATGACCGCGCCGTGTTGACTTAGGAAGTCTATCCCAAGTATCACATCTCTGGAGCAGTGCTGCAGGAATGGAAAGCTGTCGGGATAAGTGATAAGTCCGGTTATTGATGGTGACTCTTGCTGTGCGAACACCGGTCGGCGTTATTGGATGATCCCCAGCGGTCCGGATTTCAGGGCCTTGCCAAGCAGCCTACACCTTCTTCAACTTCATCGCGAAAAGGCCCACTAACGACGGAATAATCGGCTCCAGTGTCGACGAGAGCGGGGACCCATGTAGCGGCCGGGCGACGGTGAGCGGGAAGGTCGTCGGGGTGTCCACTGAGCTCCTGCGAGGTAGTCGGCAATGTCTTGTGGTCGTTCACCCCGCTGTGGTCGAGGCGCGTTGACGGCGAAACCGCGTAGCCCCATCTGTCGGTACTGGCAACGGCGGTAGATGTGGCCAGCCTCGCTGGAGTGGTAGCAGAGTGGACGGTGGCCAGGGGTGCGCCAAACGTCGGTCTTCCTCGGAGCGTTGCGCTGGCCGGCAGGTGGGCGGTATAGCGTCGGTGGGCGTATGGCAGCGGTGTCTGGGGACGGTACTGTGGCGATGCGGCTTCTTGGCGTGGACGTGGAGGAGGAGCGTGATGGCGGGATGCAGCAGCATGGCTCATGACTTGCAGTGGCGGCTCTGGAGACTGCGGAACGCCCAGTGATTGCTGAATCTCCTGGCGTAGGATGTCAGCGATGAAATCCACTTGAGGCTACGCTGAAGGTAGAAATTTTCGCAGCTCCTCTTGCACGATCGTTCGGATCGTCTCACGCAGGTCGGTGGTTCCTAGAGATTGGATGTCGGCGTAGCTTGTAGCCGAGCAGCTGGGGTTGTATTGCCGTTTCCGCATCCCGAGCGTCTTCGCTGTCGAGGCTTCGCAAGCGAATTCGGAGACCGTCTTCGGCGGGTTTCTTATCAAGCCAGGGAAGAGTTCTTGTTTCACACTCCGCATTAGGAACCTTGTTTGAACGATGGCCGTTCCACTCACGGCGAACAGACCTAACTCTGTCGTAAAGGCACAAGGTAAAGATGCGTTTTATTCAGATGAGCTTGGAAGCGCTCTGCCTTCAGCTCAGAACGTCCCCGCTTCTCGTGCTCTCATGCTGTTCTTCCTTCTCGGTTCCTTGACCTAGCCTGGAACGTGCAAATAATCAACATTCCCGGCCCCGCAAAGTCCGCCACACAGTTCAAGAAAGTAGAATCTTTGTGTCAGCCTGATCGCAAGGACGCCTTCTTGCAACTTGATCTTGTTGGAACAAATGAGGCCGTTGGCACTGTGGTACCATGACCTTGCAAGCTTCCATGGCTGGCGTGGCGTGTTATGCGCATGCACGAGCACGACGCCCGCTTGTTCGACTGCTGGGGTTGGTCGGGTCTCAGCAAAGTGCACTGATCGCAGTTGCAACAGGCATATTCTTTTTGTCTTACTTCTTAAAAATTTGAACTGCGCTAGAGACGAGAGACCAGAAACGAAGTGGACAGGACGATCGCAGACTAACAACTGGTTTATTGAAATCACATACACTACCCTTATGAAACAATGCGCGTGCGCAGTGACAGTCATGACCACGTGACAGAATTGCACCACCCCCAAAACTCCTATCTACAAAAGGAAATCACGCTCTTTCCTGGAAAGATACACAGATGTGTCGCTGACGCACTTATCAGGCCCGTGTCTTGCTATCCAAGAGGCCTCCAAGATTTCCCTTGCCCTTTGGCTCTTAGCTCGCCCTAGCACCTTGGTGCTACTAAAGATGGGCTTGCATCCCTGCGCGCATGCGCCACAATGCACTGGTAGGTGTTTCCCACTTCCGTCTCCTAATGAATTAGCATGCTCCATCAAACGCTTGTTAATGCACCTTCCGGTCTGCCCAACATAAACCTTTCCACAGGTCAGGGGGAATTCGTAGACCACTTCAGTTGTACAGGGTAGATACGCACGTCTGTGCTTAACATCGCATCTTTCATTGTTAGCCTTGCATGCGTTAGACATGGCACACAAACGCGACAACTTGCAAGGCGCTGAAAAAACCACATCAACGCCGAATCTTCCCGCCACCCTTTTAATGCCATTCGATACCTTGTGTATGTACGGCATCACTTCAAACTTCCGCCTTTCACTCTTCTCTGAATCGTTTTCATCATTTTCTTTTTCGTCAGCGGTCGTGGTACGGTGGCAAACGTCCTTCAATAGTGATTCTGCTACAGACTGAAGTAGCGTCTGCGGGAAACCTGCATCTCGGAGACGACTCACTTGGCGAGAGAAACTATCTTTGGCGTTGTGGTGACATGACTTGGTCAAAGATGACCTTAAGCATGACACCGCAATGCCCCTCTTCACAAGCGTCGAGTGAGAGGAATCAAAAGGTAAAAGGGCCTTGTTCGTGCGTGGGGAATACGACCAGCACAAGTGTTTGCCATCTTTGAAACACAATTTTAAATCTAAAAACTGCAGAGATGCATTGTCAGGCAATTCAAAGGTAAAATTCAACTTGGTTGCTGTGGATTTAAAAGAATGAAGAATACGCTTCGCTATCTCTTCTAGGTCATGGTTAGGGTCAGTTTTTACAAGTACTAAAAATGTCATCCACGTACCTACAGACACGAACAACGTAATCATCGGTAAGCACCCGAGACAACGAACAATCTATATCGGCTAAATATATCTTTTTGTCATCGCTTCCAAGAAGTTTTCACCAGTAGCTTTCTGTAGGTGAGTCTGCGTATAGATTCTGCTTGTTGGGAATTACTGCTGACTTCATCGACGATCGCATACGGAATAGAAGTCAACCTTCGTAGAAGGAGAAGTTCGGATAGTGTCAACGAGCAAGGTTCTTTTGTATCTGTCGCAAGGAAAGTCAGAGGCCCACTTCTTCGACCTCATTCAGCACTGTTGCTACTTCCTCGAAGGTCAGATGAGCTTTTCCAACAATTTTTCGCTTCGGAAGCTCTTCTGATCGTACGAGGCGCTCCCACCATCCATTATAGCAACGAGAATTCAGCGCAGTAAACTTGCACGAAATGCCGTTGGTGCTGAGATGACCAGAGACTTTCTCTTCAGAGACCATCCGGTGTAGTCCCCGTATGTCTACCGATGCCTCGTGAGAGCTTCGTGGGTTGTCAGAGGTAGATAACGCTAGATACAGCTAGGGCACGTAAAAGGTGCAACGTGACACTTCGTGTCGCCTCTTTCCGCAGCGTCAAACACCACTGGAGTTTTTGTCGTCAGCGCTTGTTCACGTACGACTTCCTTGTGCGGCATATAACATAACTTCGTCACGACGGAAGGTCCATCACTGACGACTTCAGCTACTCTTCTTTGCAAGAACTCTCTTAAGTTACTTTCATACGTCTCGAGCAGTCCCTTCTTGGTGTTGAGATGGTTGACAAGGTTTTCCTGTCGAGCAACGTCGACTTGTTTGTTGCTTTGAAGTTCGAATGTGTCCTTCCAAGGGAGCGCCACTTGATATCTCACGTTGAGAAAGGTAACTGTGTTCTCAAAAGGTGGCACCGTCTTGCTTAATTCAGGTGGCTTGCCTATCGTTTCTGTAATTCCCATGTTCTCAACTTCCAGAAAAGAGCGCCGAAACTAGTAGGAATCTATGTAAGAATGGCAGAATGGGCGTGTTGGTTTTGCATATTGACGTGTAAGGCGCGAAGACGACAACGGACAGAGGGAGAGTACACACAGACAGAGCGCCACTTCCAACAATGTTTATTTCGAGAAGAAGACAGTATATATACACATACCACGCGTTGTCACTGGTCTCAATGCGCAGTCGCGTTCAGGTACCGCAGCTCTTTAGGTGATAGCGCAATGGACGCCACACTAACGCACTTATCACCTGCTTCGATGATTTTCTTAGCTTCTTAATCGGTAGCCTGAACTTTCAGCAAGCACACCATGTTTCGTGAAGCTGTCGGTCGAGACATCAAGTTCGCTGTGCTTCCCTGGAAGGTCCATTCAAGCTTGGAGTTCAGGGCTCAATAATTCGTTGCCTTCGCACCGTGAAAATTCACCGGTCAACACTTTTCACATCTGATCGGACCCGATCAGTACGTTGATACCACTCTTCGTGATGACAGATTGGTGCATCAGTTCATCGGCGACATCCTTTCCGAGCTTATTGAGAGAGGAGACGAAGGGTACGTCCATCGCTGTCTCTTCGATGTCCTGGCAGATGTGTGGAATCTCGATCGTTCTTAGGACTGTCTCGCTGTCTCCTCGTCAGAAAACTGACTCCGCAGTCGCAGTTGGACAATTCGACGCCTCTTAGCTTCTTGAGCTGATGGACTTGCGAAGGTGTTGAGGGCTATCAGAGTTGTTCCCACGCTTTTCAGCCGGATATGCCTGGACAAAGCTTCAGTTATGAATGTTCTCTGGCTGCCCCCCGTCGAAAACTCCTCGTATGTAGCGGCAGGTGTCATCGTTTATGGCCCACGCTCGGAAAGTCTGGAGAAAGACACAGGTGATGGAGCCTTCATTTACGGGTCGTCTTCCAAGTGATGCACAGACTGTTGTAGTTTGTTCGTTGTTCTTGTCGACATAGCCTGTTCTCTGCGCACTCCTCTCGCGGTCACACATGCTCGTAGCGTGTCGAGCTTTGGATCGCGAGCAGGAGATCTTCCCTTTGCATTCACGTGCCCGATGTCCTTTGGTGGTGCAGCGGAAATACCTTTTGTCGTTGGAAAGTATGTCCTTCTTCTGTGTCAGAGGCAACTCAGCTGCGCACGATTCAGATGTGTGTTCACTTGATGAGTAGAAGACGCAGTTGTCCTTCTTTGGTTCCCCTGCTGATTTGCTGTGAAGCACAGATGACGTAGGTTTCCCACAGCGAGAAGACGTCAGCTCACTCTCCATCGGTGTTGTTCCTAGTTCTCGTCCTCCGGCGTCCTTTAAAATCACTCTTCTCTGTGCATTCCAGCTCAATGCACAGGAAGTTGAGCAGACCATCCAGTCCTACGGGTGTACCGTCACTTCGCGAGTCACGTGCCGCCTGGACGGCACACGATCGATGGTACTGCACGACTATATCCCGTGATAGTGCCCTCAGTAGAATGTCGCAGAGCACAGATGAGAAAGATGCCTTATGAACACCCAGAATCTCGAGGCCTCGGATATTGCCACGCGTGTTATTTTAATGTGCTCTGTTTAAACCGACAAAGACTTTGAGCAATGATCGGCGCAGATCGCGCCTCAGTGTTCGAGAAGCTTCACGTTCATAGTAGATCGTTTTGTTAACATTTCGCACAGCACGCGAACACTCAAGATTATTCCAGAGCTTGCGCGACGACCAGTGATAAGGCTAGAATTTTCGACGCGTGGTGTGTAAAAGCCGGCGCGTTCCAATGATGATCAGATTATCGACGGCCGACGCTCTCTTCGAAGCTTGTAGAGCCATTGTGCGTTGCCCGTAGTCTGAATTTCAGTTTCCCGGCCACAAGTTCGGCCAAATAAAGAGTTCCTTTCTTTTCACGCCAACTGTTGCCTTCGTCGACGTCACGACTACGTGACCTCTGGTGGAGGTGCTGCTTCTTTCATGCACCGGATGCCCGCGTCAAGCCGTGAATCCAGCGCCAGTCGTGAAGAAGGCATCGACGACAACCCCGAGCAGCGAACAAGCCGCAGGCAACAAGGTCTCCCACCGGAGTACGGGCCACTACCTGACAAGACTCGGAACACCAAGGCCATGACCTCGACTGCGGCAACGATGACAGCCGCTGCGCCTCAGCCGGCGATCGTGATACAGCAGCCTAGGGAGCCACTGACTTTCCTTGGATCATCGTTCGAAGACCCGGAGACCTGGCTGGAGACGTATGACCGAGTGGCCCAACTCGGTCATACGTCTCAACTACTGGGACACGGAAGAGAAGCTGCGTCGCGTGTACTTCTACCTGGAAGAAGCGGCAAGGACCTGGTTGGAGAATCGGGAGTCTACACTTTAAAACTGGGATCTTTTCCGCGGCACATTCCTGGACACGTTCACGAGCATCGCCCGCAAGGAAAGAGCCGCGACGTTGCTTGAGACGACGGTGCAACTCCCGAACGAAAGTGTGACCACCTTCGCGGAAGAAATCATGCGACTCTTCCGGCACGCTGACCCCGACATGCCCGAGGAGAAGAAAGTCCGTTTTCTCATGCGAGGAGTCAAGCAAGAAGTCTTCGCTGGGCGGATGCGAAACCCATCCAAAACAGTCCAAGAATTTGTCTCGGAGGCTACGATGATCGAGAAGACGCTGGAAATGCGCACCCGCCAGTACAATCGCCGATCGATACAAGAAAGCGCAGCTGTACAAGCCCTGCAGCTGCAGGAAGTTGTTACCGTCCTCACAGCCCCAAGTTGCCTCGATCGCCGACATTGTTCGAGAAGAATTCCAGCAGTCGCCGGGAACCACTGAACCGCCACATCCTCAGCCGCTAGCCATGAGCTACGCTGCTGTAGCCCGACGCGACGCCCCCCCTCCACGCCCACTTCAAGAGGCCGCACCGCCGCATTTCCGCCGCCAGACACCGCCGCCACCGCCACCGCCGCCATACCGCCCACCTGCCGGCTAGCGCTACCCTCCGAGAAAGACCGACGTTTGGCGCGCCCCCCCCACCACCGTACACTATGCTACCACTGCGGTGAAGTCGGGCACACTTACCGCCGCTGCCAGTACCGGGAGATGGGACTGCGTGGTTTCGCCGTAAACGCGCCGCGTTCGCAGCCAGGCGGACGACCTCGTGACATCGCCGACTACCTCACAGGAGCGCAGTAGACACCCCGACGACCCTCCCGTTCGCCGTCGCCAGGCCGCTACACCTCATCGCATCGCAGGCAGTACACCAGCCCGGCTCGGGGCCGATCTCCGAGCCCTTACCCGGAAAACTAAGGGCAGCAACCGAAGGAGGTGTGGTTGCTGTACGCCGAAAGACAGAAGATCCTCCGCTGACGCCGACGACGCCGCCGCGACGAAACCTGCTGAACACGACGCGAAGCAGACAGGAGCCCTGCTGACGAAACCTCGCAGATCGAGGAAGACCTGACGACGCGGCATGGAAGCAGCGCAGCAAATTGACGCAGCCGTGATCCGACGCCGCGACCTAACCGGAACGCAAGGCGACGGACTAGCGACCTCGACGTTCTCATCGATGGTCACAACGACTATTCCGTCGTCAGTGGGCCATTCGCCGCCAAGCTGAAGAAAGTAAAGACCGCTTGGAGTGGACCCGAAATCCGGACAGCCGGAGGCCACCTGAAACGCCAATTGGAGTCTGCACGGCGAGAGTCACCATCAATAGCCGGACTTATCCTGCGAGCTTTGTAATCCTACAACACTGCTCCAGGGATGTGATACTTTGAATGGACTTCCTAAGTGACCACGGCGCCGTCATCGACCTGAGGTCTGAGTCTGAGTCTTTATTTAAGGCATGTATAAATAAATACATGGCTGCGGAGAAGGGAAAAAAAGCCGCTCAGTTGCGGCTTGACAAACATAACACTAACCTCAGACACACTAACCTCAGAAAAAGCGCTCCCGCCCCACGTGACGCCAGGGAACCATGCGTTGAATGTGATAGAAGAGCAGGTGACCGTGCCTCCGCTCTCCAGCGTCATTATTTCCGTCGGCACCGAAAAACCTGCGAACCTTGAAGGCGTCATCGAGGGCAATCAGCACCTACTCCTGAACCGTCAAATTTGCGTCGCAAGAGGTATAACTGAGCTGCCTGACGGTAAAGCAAAGGTAGTGCTGACAAAATTCAGCCACGAATATAGGCAGCTCAACATTGGTACGACGGTCGCCTACATCGACGAATGCGTGGCCGTCAGCAATGCTTTCGCCCTCTTCGATGCTGCCGAACCGGCTTCGACTAATCGTGGTCCCGAAACCAGATTTCGATGTTAACCCGAGCTTCCGAAGGCCAAACAAGACGAGCTCAAAGCACTGCTCCTGCAATTCATGGACTGCTTTTCGGCGTCGTCAAGAATTCGACAGACCCCAGTCGCGAAACATCACATCATAACAGAAGAAAGTGCCCGACCAGTTCGACAGAGCCCGTACCGAGTTTCGACGCGCGAACGCGAGTCCGTGAAGAAACAAGTCGATGAAATGCTACGCGACGACATCATTCAGCCGTCGAAAAGTCCGTGAGCGTCACCCGTGGTTTTAGTGAAGAAGAAGGACGGAACTGTACGCTTCTGCGTCAATTATCACCGCCTGAACAATATCACCAAGAAGGACGTGTATCCTCTCCCACGGATAAACGACGCCCTGGACCGACTCCACTACGCGAAGTATTTTTCGTCGATGGACCTCAAGACCGGCTATTGGCAAATCGAAGTCGACGAGAGAGACCGAGAGAAGACTGCCTTTATAACACCGGACGGCCTCTTCGAGTTCAAGGTCACGCCGTTTGGCCTTTGCTCGGCACCTGCAACTTTCCAACGTGTCATGGATACAGTACTGGCTGGCTTAAAGTGGCAGACTTGCTTCGTGTACTTGGACGACGTCGTTGTGTTCGCCTCAACCTTCGACGATCACCTCCGGCGCTTCGAATATGTACTTCAAGTAATCAAGACTTCCGGACTCACTCTGAAGCCAGAAAAGTGCCGCTTTGCATACGAAGAGCTCTTGTTCTTGGGCCACGTGATTAGCAAGTCTGGAGTTCGTCCCGACCCACGGAAAACAGCGGCCATCGCTTCCTTCTCGCCAGCCACCGATAAAAAAGCTGTATGTCTATTTCTCGGCTTGTGCACCTACTACAGACGCTTCGTCAAGGAATTTTCAAGTATTGCCGAGCCGCTAACCCATCTCACTAAAACCGACGTGGACTTTAAGTGGGACACGGCACAAGTCGAAGCATTTCAAGAACTCAAACGACGCCTGCAGACACCGCCGATACTTGCGCACTTCGACGAATACGCTGACACAGAAATCCACACCGACGCAAGCAGCGTGGGGATCGGCGCCGTCCTAGTGCAGAGGACTGACGGACTTGAAAGGGTTATCAGTAGAGGCCGAATTTTTAGGCACTAAAAAAGCGTGTTTTTGGCGCCAAAAATAGGCAGGCAAAACACCGTTTTAGGCCCCCAAAATCGTAAATATTGGCACAATCATTTTTTACATAAATTCAAATAATTTTAAAGAAAGACGTGCGCGACCTATATCTACGACAGCAAAGCAAAAAATTCGATAGTTTATGATGGCGGAAAGGCTCCAACGGTTTAACATAGCCATACAACTGTCCTAAGAGTGCTGTTTCTTGGGCGAGTTGGAAATTCGTGCTTGGAAGGGTAGCGCTAGTAGACATGGACTAATGGAAGGCACACATGGAAGACACACAGACGCTTCCGTCTGTGTGTCTGTGTGCCTTCCATTAGTCCATGTCTACTAACGCTACCCTTCCAAGCATACAACTATCGTTTTTCTCTCCGGGTGTGCAGAACACGGTCTCTCCTATTTATTGTCCAGCATGGTGAGTTAAGTGTGCACCGTCGAATAAACACACTCCAGTGGTGCTATGCAGGATGGCCCGAGTTGCTCGGGCACACGAGTTTGCTCCGAGCTCGCACTGCGGCGGTCATGGCACAAAGACAGAGCGGAGCGCGTGATAGCAGCATTGACAAAAAAATGCGCCCACCTCCCCGAAGGGAATCGTGAGGAAATGCGAATGCATTTCGCGCGCGCTTCACTCCACTTATATATGGTGGTTGTGGTTCGAATAAGGAAAAGGCGCCTGATTTCTGCAGCCCGGTCGGGAGCAAGGCGCAGCGCCCTTTTTTTTTTGCTTTTTCTTGTTTTTTTTAATTGTTTTTATTTATTTTTTAAATTTTTTTTTCATGTATAGCTCCGCCGAGCTCCGCCACAGTCCGCTTTTAGTTCACCCGCACGCTGCGAATTTTTATTGTTGAACAACGCACAGGAGAAATCTCCCACCGGCACCACCTTGGAGGTCAAGATTCATTGCCATATATACGGGGTGGCCAGTGAACGGTTGTGGAGCGCGAGCAGTCGGTTTTTTCAACCAAGAAACTCGCTAGCAGACGCTGCCTGTGTCGGCGTCGCGAGGCGAGAGAGGGAGAGGGGGGGGAGCGTAGGAGATGAGAGAGAGGGGGGGCGCGCATGCGCAGTGGGAGTGTGGACGCTGCGGGCAGAGATGCCTAGAGAAGAGAGGGGGGGAGCGTAGGAGAGGAGAAGAGAGGTGGGACGCGCATGCGCAGTGGGAGTGTGGACGGCGCGGGCAGGGATGCCTAGAGGAGAGAGGGGGGAGCGTAGCAGGGGAGAGAGGAGGGGAGGCGCATGCGCAGTGAGGGTGTGGTTGCCGCGGGGAGGGATGCCTAGAGGAGAGAGAGGGAAAGAGGAGGTTTTTTTATTTTTTTGAAAGGGTTTGCGCATGCGCAGTAAGGGTGGTCACCACGCACACCACCACCACCGGATTAAGCTTCGCCATAAGATGCTTCACATCTAACACCTGCCGGCGCGCACACCTCCTCAACCTATCCTCCTCCTCCTCCTCCGCGGACAACGCCAACGCCAACGCCGGACGCCTGACATAGCCCGACTATGAAATGCATTCGCATTTAAAACGGCTACATGAACGAGCGTGGGGTCAAAAACGCATCTGGGGCATCTTCGGCGGTAATCAAAGAAACACCGCGTGCGAACACGTCAGCGCCGCCACTCAGTCGACATTTCAATAGTGCAGCAACGTCAGCGTGATTGTCGCGCTATATCTTTGCCAACTCAGCATTGCGCCTCCCACAGGCGTGTCCGTGGGCGTTCTTCAACTTTCGGGCATGTTCTTTCGTTCCACCCGCAGCATGGAAATTTCCACTCTCGAAGGCAACAAGGGTGCACACGCTGCACTCTCGTGACGCTCGTTTCGCTTCTATCAAATATTGCGGATAAATATACGGACAGGTTGTCACCAGGGGCGCTCGCATCATTGCGACAACGCGGCTGTGAGTGGTACGTCGTGAGCGCGGTGAAATTGAATGCGAGACATCGCAGCCACGTGATGATATAACTTTTATTTCTTCGTGCGTGTGTGCACAGTCTGCGCGATAAAGCTGATAGATGAATCATGCCGCTCGCTGGCGTTGCGGCGTGAGCACTGCTCCTTGGCAAGCGCAAACGCGGTGGGTGGACCCGATCTTCGCCGCGGGCGTCTGTCAATCAAACTGATTGACGCGTGAACTCGGGTACAAACTCGTTGATTCTGAGAAGGCCCCAGTTCAACTCGTGAGTGTCATGGTGCCGGTGTGACTGTCAAGGGATTCATGCGGTGGACGCTAAGCAGCAGCTTCTTTGCATATAAAATAATTTGGTCAGCCTTTACTACTTGTGCAAGGCTGGAGCAATAGAGGAGCTTGTGATCACCTAGCTTCTTCCAGCGTTTTAAAGTCGGTCGTCTACTCAGTCTGCTCGGTATACGCTTCGAAGTAAAGAACGCAGCAGCTCCATCTTAATTTTGATTATACTAATTATGCCGGACTTAATTACCAAAATATTGAACATTTTTGTCTTGATTGGTAAGGTTTTAATTAAAACGACAATAATTACCTCGGGTGCAATTAGCATGATCTTGATTAGTATTCAGCTAATTAACATAAACCTAATTCGCATGATCTTGATTGGCATCATAATATTAAGGTCTAATTAGGATGACTTTACTTAGCGTGCTTATAATTAACGTCGCATTAATTAGACTGGTATTAGTTAGCACGGTCATAGCTTTACATGGCTTCATTAGCATGGTCTTAGTAAGGTATGGCTTCATTAGCTCGATGTTAGCATGCCTTGGCTGAATTAGCTTGTTCATAGCATCTCTTGACTTATTTAGCTAGGTGTACCACCCAGCCACTTAGCTAATCAGCCGGGCGCACGTCCTCGGGCAGCGAGCACACCATGAAGGGATGAAGAGAGCGCGCGCCAGTCGAGCAACGCGCAAGAATGTGCAGGCTGACCATGATGATTGTACACGTGGCCTCGGGTTTAGCTACGGTCGCGATATTGTAAGGTGCTCGGCCGGAACTAATCTTAGAGGCCACCGTGCTAATTATTCTAAAGGATACTTATTACAGATATTAAAAGCTTCAAAACGAATTTAAACAGCCTCTGCCTTTAAAAAGTATCATCAGTAAACCTTTCTGGCACTTTTATTGCATTGGGTGCACTTCTGCACTCAGTGGAACGACAAACAAATGAAAGAAGATGCCTCTGGTTTGAAAACACCGCCCAATTTTGTGGACCGCCCTTGACGTGACGCCGCGTTCCATCGTAACCAATGGAACGCAGCGCGCGCTGATGGGTGGATCCGACCTTTTCGTACTGTTGGCTCGTTCAAAAGGGGGTGTCGCCAGAGCTCGGAAAGATCCCGAGTTTCGCCAAGCTCGGGCCATCCTGCATAGCGCCCCTGGGTCTCTTTCTTTTCGGCATGGCTGAGAAGGGCAGCGTCGTAGCGTATAGCCAGACAGCTAGAAGGCCAGAAGGGTCTCTTAGCCTCGTATTGGCCGGGTCTAGTCGCGCAGGGTCGATTTCTCCTATATCTGTGACCACCTCGCTCACAAGGTTTGGGTAATTCGAGCTGATTTTGAATGAAGAAACAGCGCTGGAACCGGAAGGAGACGAGAAGACACAAAGACGGCGCTCGTCTCCGTCCTGTTCCAGCGCTGTTTCTTCATTCAAAATCAGTATGTACCAACCAGCCCAATTCAAGACGCTAATATAATTCGAGCTGCCAAGTGTAATGCATGTCCGGGGCGTTCACGATCACGTCTGCCAAGATTTGCAATGCTAGGCGCCCCGGAAAGATATGAAACTTCAAACTGAACACTGCTTGCTCTTCATCTCACACCAGCGCGGCACCCCAATATGGAGGAGTTAACGTAGAAGGAATGTCCTGCGTACGTCACACTAGTACGTGACACTGCGAGAATTATTCGAGGCGACATGCGTAATTTGTGCAATCTGTTGCTTGAATAGAAGACTGAAAGTTGATAGAAATATTAAAACATACAAACGAGATATCTGCGCGTTATTATTAATTTTTTTTATTTTGAATCGAGCGCGATGCGAGACTAAGCTGCCTCCATTTCGTTTGCCTTCGTGTTCTCATCGTTCCCGCTTCGTGCCCGCGCCAGCCCTGACATCGCTCTGGGTGCGTCGTCCCTTACAGCCGGGCCGGCGGTGCAACGATGTGTTATCGTCGTAAGGATACATGATCTATGTCAGCCTCTCCAGACGTGCGCGCACTGAGAGATCTATCCCATTGAAACAGGCAGTACACTACAGATAATGCCGAAACGACACAACACCACTCGCGTGCACGACCTGGCTCGGGCACGTCATGCACACGTCATCTTGCGTGCCCATGACTGTTGATGCGTCTGCGTCGTGTGATCTTCCGGCTCCGAGTTGGTCCGATACCGAATAAGACAGAGGAGGAATTTGGCTTGCGTAGTCTTACATGGGGCGACCGGCAAGGGTTTCAAGCTCACTTCCTCGCATCATGCTTTTGCGGTCCGTAAAGAACCAATAAAAAATTCTTGCGGTACGACGCTTTTCATTGGGCCCCAAACAATTCAGTGTCTAACTAAAATTTCTTATGGGAACTTGCGAAGCGTCGTTTAAGAAGCAAATTACAAAAAAAGTCGCAGTTTCGCCACTAGGGCGAAGCAATGAATGCGATAGCAAGAAATTAGTTTGTCACACGAAGAACGACAAGCAGCTCGATACTTGCAACGCGCCGCCGCAGCGCAAAGAAGGACGCTCGAAAAGGACGCTCGAAAAGGACGCATAGGTATACACAGAACAAGCGTGAACTAACAACTGTCGCAATCGTTACGTGTTTGTATTTGAGCAACGCGCTGCGAGTGTCCACAATGCAGAAGCCGACGCTGTTGTTGTTGCCTCTGACATATGGCTCATACCCACTCAGGGGGATTGGCCAAGGATTGAATGTATGAGTATAATTATGCCTCTTCGACGCTGTTTGATACTTCTTTCTCTTTTAAACTGCGACACGTGGAATGACCCCTCTGCATCTCAATAACGTATGCTGTCGGGCTAGTTGGTGAGCTGGTTAGAAATTGGTTGGCGCAAAACAAGAACATGGACGGAGAAGTAACACGCACAAGCGCACTCCTAAACCCCTAATTCCGTGCTCATATATCGAAGGGGCACGATAGGAACGCAAGGAACAAAATAGGCATTTGCCTGAAATCCGGTCTCTAGTTATCAGTTATGCTAGCCGGTCGCTATCCTAGGCGGAAGCCAACTATTTTACAACAGAAAAGGAGTGCGCTTGTCCGTGTTACTTCTCCGTCCATGTTCTTGTTTTGCGCCAACCAATTTCTAACCCTCTGCGTCTCCTGCCACGCGGTGGCGTATGACGCCAAGTGTGCCCGGTGTTCTTTTTTTTCCTTCTACATCATGAGTGGTACAGAAGGGAGCCACTTTTTCGTGCGCATCTCAAGGGCAGTTTTCAATTTGAAAGAAACTGTAAGAGCGTTGCGTGATAGAAAACACGCTCAAGCTGTTCCGAGATCTGCGTACCGCTAGCGGCAAATGGTGCATATGAATAGCTCGCCGTTATATCGCTGGCACGAGCATGGCGTGTGGCTGTGTTGGCTAGCGCAGCAGGCTGCGGAGCGAGGGCTCGCTGGTTCGAAACCCCAATCAGGTGGTTTGGAATTTTTTCTTCTGATTGATTTTTCTTTATGCATTTTTATATATACACATACATATACATATCCGGGACATGACGGCGTCGACAGACGGCGACGGCGAAAATCAGCCGAGAGTGTCCATATAATTGCTATCGCAATAAAAAAAACGCATGTGCATCTAAAGTATCTTTCTTTTATCTACACTCTCCTTGCCCCTGACGGTACTCCACGGTTTCACATTCGTTCTCCATCTTAGCGCGGCTGCATAGAGGGGTCTCCTGTTCCCTGCCCACCATCACACCCAGAATTTCAAGGAGATGCTTGAATTCCTTGAGGACACTGGACTGGACAACCGGCTGTAAAAGCCGCCCCCCGCGTCCTCGGCCATGGACGTCACACTCATCTTCTTCCCCTCTCCTCTTCCCACCTTTATTTCCCTCTCCCAATTTTCCTGCAGACCCTGGAACGTGCTCCAATTCAGGGTTACAGAAATAGTCTCTTCCTCTGCTCCTCCTCCAACCGCTCGTGTCATGTCAGCGCGGTGGCGTAAGGTGGCCTGCGCGTTCCCATTTCACTGCTGTTTGTGGTTGCTTTCTGGAAGATTTTTTGAATTAGAGAACTAGGTTGCGGCCCTCAGGTTTCCGAAAGGTCAGTTTTACCCGGTAACAAGATTAACGGTCTGAAACTGTACTCGAATACGAAATTTGAGGTTAAAAAGCCTCCATATGGGCACCGATTTCGAAAATACGCATTTACAGGCACTTACAGAAATTTAAGCACAAACGCCAAAATAGGCATTTATAGACGCTATAAAAACACTATAAAAGCCCTCCTAAACCCCTAATCCGTGCTCATATATCGAAGTGGCACGATAGGAACGCAAGGAACAAAATAGGCATTTGCCTAAAATCCGGTCTCTAGTTATCAGTTATGCTAGCCGGTCGCTATCCTAGGCGGAAGCCAACTATTTTACAACAGAAAAGGAGTGCCTTGCCATCATCTGGGCAACATCCAAGTTTCGCCCCTACCTCTACGGCAGGCCTTTCAAAGTTGTGAGCGACCGACACGCCTTGTGTTGGCTAGCTAACTTGAAGGACCCTTCAGGTCGCCTCGCACGTTCGAGCCTAAGACTTCAAGAATTCGACATTGCTGTCGTGCACAAGTCCGGAAGGAAACACTCCGACGCCGACTGCCTGTCTCGCGCCCCCCGTCGACCCACCACCGCCCGACGACCGGGATGATGACAGCTTCTTGGGAGCCATAAGTGCCGACGACTTCGCCGAACGACAGCGAGCCGACCCGGAACTGAGGGGTCTTGTGGAATACCTGGTAGGCCGGAGCATCGTTGTCCAAAAAGTATTCAGGCAAGGATTGGCATCATTTTTCTTGAAAAACAACATCCTCGTAAAGAACTTCTCTCCGGCCCGAGACACCTACCTTATCGTTGTAACTTCGGCACTGCGACCAGAAATTCTCAAGCCCTGCACGACGACCCGACGGCTGGCCCCCTAGATTTTTCCCACACGCTCGCGAGGATACAAGTACTTCTGGCCCCGCCTTACCGCCGACGTCACTCGTTACGTGAGGACATGCCGGGACTGTCAGCAACGCAAGACACTGCCGACAAGGCCAGCGGGTCTTTTACAGCCCATTGAACCACCTCGCCGACCGTTCCAGCAAATCGGCATGGACTTGCTGGGGCCCTTCCCGACGTCGGCTGTCGAAACAAGTGGATCGTCGTAGCTACCGACTACCTCACCGGCTACGCCGAAACAAGGGCCCTGCCCAAAGGCAGCGCTGCCGAGGTAGCGAAGTTCTTCGTTGAGGGCATCGTCCTGCGTCATGGCGCCCCAGAGGTCCTCATTACCGACAGAGGCACGGTCTTTACAGCGGAGTTAACTCAGGCGATCTTGAGGTATAGCCACACAGGCCACCGCCGGACCACCGCCTACCACCCACAGACCAATGGTCTCACCAAGCGTCTCAACAAAACCATCGCCGACATGCTGGCCATGTCGGTACCGACTACCTACCGACTACCTCACCCGCTACCTCACCGACTAGCTACCGACTACCTCACCCGCTACGCCGAAACAAGGGCCCTGCCCAAAGGCAGCGCTGCCGAGGTAGCGAAGTGCTTCGTTGAGGGCATCGTCCTGCGTCATGGCGCCCCAGAGGTCCTCATTACCGACAGAGGCAGGGTCTTTACAGCAGAGTTAACTCAGGCGATCTTGAGGTATAGTCACACAGGCCACCGCCGGACCACCGCCTACCACCCACAGACCAATGGCCTCACCGAGCGTCTCAACAAGACCATCGCCGACATGCTGGCCATGTACGTCGACGTCGAGCACAAGATGTGGGATGCAATCCTTCCGTACGTGACCTTCGCATACAATACGGCCGTCCAAGAAACGACGCTGACGACACCATGCAAGTTGGTCTACGGAAGGAGCCCGGCAACGACGCTCGATGCCATGTTACCCAACGTCACCGATGGGGAAAACATCGACGTCGCCGTGTACCTCCAGCGCGCCGAAGAGGCCCGACAACTAGCCCGTCTACGCATCCAGTGCCAACAAAAGACCGATAGCCATCACTACAACCTTCGACGACGACATGCAGAATACCAGCCTGGTGACCGTGTCTGGGTACGACACCGATACGACTTCTGCGCCGATACTTCGGACCGTATAGGGTGCTTCGACGTCTCGGCGCACTCGACTACGAGGTTGTCCCGGATGGCATCTCGAACTCTCAGCGACGCCGGGCACGTCCCGAGGTCGTGCATGTGGTGCGCCTTAAACCGTTCCATGCGCGTTGAGGGACCTGCGGACTCAAGTTTTTACTTGTTTATTGTTGTGATTTATTGTTACATGCATTTTGTTCCATGTTCTGTTTTAAGCATCGGGGCGATGCTTTTTCAGAGGGGGGGGCATAGCCACGGGCGTTATTTTAATGTGCTCTGTTTAAACCGACAAAGACTGTGGGCAATGCTCGGCGCAGATCGCGCCTCAGTGTTCGAGAAGCTTCACGTTCGTAGTAGATCGTTTTGTTAATATTTCGCACAGCACGCGAACACTCAAGATTATTCCAGAGCTTGCGCGACGACCAGTGCTCAGGCTAGAATGTCCGACGCGTGATGTATAAAAGCCGGCGCGTTCCTGCTAGAGCCGGACTGGGTCAGTCAGCGCCAACGCCTCCTACTCACCCCTACTGGCCGCCATCTCCTCTCACGGCTCGAATATTCCGTCCCACCGCTTCAGCTTCAAACCCGTCCCACTACATTAGCGCCTGCGACACGGAAAATGCTAAGTATTCATCCCTTACCACGTAACATGCACCCCGTACATGACAAGGGACGGCGAAAATCCCGAGTACGATACCTCAGCCGCATGCTTGAAGACATCGAAGAATCGCATACTCTATACACGGACACCGCACGCACTAACGAGGGTTACACATCGGTAGTGTTGGATGGCACCGACTCCCTGCAGGACTGTGCTGCTATGCGTGGGACGAATGCCGCTTATGGTGAAATTCTTGGTGTTGCTCTTGCGATTCGACATGCCGTCCGCGTTCGAGGGGAGGTGTATATATTGACAGACTCGCAACAGGCATGTCGGGCATTTCTGTCAGGGCATGGCGTCCCAAGAGCGGCACACCAAATTCTCAACCAGATTCTGCACACTGAATTAAGCGCTAATTTTCGTATCCACTTACTCTGGACTCCTGGTCATGCCTCTCTGCCGGGCAATGAACGAGCACACGCTGTCGCCCGCGAAATTTCCTTCCGGGCGGCCCGGCATGGTGAGGCGACGAGTTCAGGGTGGGGGGCACTTACAAAGACATTCTTCGTTACTATACGCACGACCGTCGCACTTACAGCGCGCCACCGCCATCTTTCTCGCGAGAGGAGGCAGTAGCGTTGCGCCAGCTGCAGACCAATGCGTTCCCAAATCTTGTATCTCTAAGTAAATTCTACCCGCACTGCTATGCAGACCGTTGCCCCGGCTGCGGTAACTCGCCGACGACCTTGCATGTCACAATTGAGTGCACTGCAAGCATCTTCCCCCCCCCCCCCCTTACCAGTCTTCCTTCACCCTTTACGTAACGAGGAGCTGTGGGATGATACTCTCCGCGACGGACCTCCCGAGGTCCTCCGCGTCGTAATACAGCGGGCCCGACTCGTCGCTGGAGTCATCTTAGGGACCCCGGAATAGGGGTTCCTCCCACGTGCTCCTTCGCCATTGAAACATCAATAAAGACGTTTTACTCTCTCTTACTCCAACAATGATCAGATTATCGACGGCCGACGCTCTGTTCGCAGCTTTCAGTGCCAATGTGCATTGCCGTAGTCTGACTTTCAGTTTCCCGGCCACAAGTTCGGCCAAATAAATAGTTCCTTCTTTTTCACGCCTACTGTTGCCTTCGTCGACGTCACGACCACGTGACAATATTTACGAGAGCTTGGTCGTATAAGCTGCGCAGGGCTTTGGTGTCATTTGACAAACGAACAGGGCTCAACATCCGTAATTTGGCAAAATACTCTTGCTCCAGGCGCGTCTTGTCTCCAAAGCGCTTCTCTAGCATGGTGATGGCGTCGTTGTAGCAGCTCTCAGTCGTCGGAAGGCCCGGTATTACCGATGCAGCGTCTCCTTTCAAGTACAGTCGCAGATAATGGAACTTCTCTGTGGCCTTGATGCTGATGTTGCTGTGAAGTGGTTCCTGGTTCGATTCCGGGTATCGGCACCAAATTTTTGAACGATGGCCGTTCCACTCGCTGCGAACAGACTCAACTCCGTCGTAAAGATACAAGGCAAAGATATGTTTTATTCACATGAGCTTGGAAGCGCTCTGCCTTCAGTTCAGAGCGTCCCCGCTTCTCATGCTTTAGCGCTCTTCTTCCTTCTCGGTTCTTTGACCTAGCCCGGAACGTGAAAATAATCAACAACCTGACTTTCTTCTCTTCGAGCATACTGGGGTCGGCTTGTCATCTCTTCCGTCAGAAAACAGCGCTAAAAGACGGGACGAAGAAAGGACACAAACCACGACGCTGTGGTTTGTGTCCTTTCTTCGTCCCGTCTTTTAGCGCTGTTTTCTACTGGAAATCATGAATCAACCAGCCCAAATGCGTACCCTATTGCATCTCTTCCGTGTTGCTACCAATGTTTTTACTTGTTTTACTTTTACTTGCGACCTTTTACTCGCGCGATACGACCGGAGCCTCATAGCCAGCATCCATACGAAGGACACCGTTAAAGTATTCCGATACGTGGACGACTATTTAGTACTGTATAACCATAACAAAGAAGACGATCAACGTCGAGTTGTTAGCATTTCTGACGGATTTCGTTCTGAATTGAAAGACCTAAACTTGACAATTGAAATGCCCACTAACAATAGTTAAAAATTTCTGGACATGCAATTAGATTTCAGCAATGACCACGTGTGCTGGTAGTACGAACCCCGTTCGTTAAAAGGTGTACTTCCCCACACGTCTTCGCATTCTAAGTTGGTAAAACGTGGCCTCGCAAAATCTTGTTTGTCAGCAGCGCTGTCAGGGTCTTGCTACCACCAAGTGAATGCAAGTTTGGAAATGCAACTGCAGAGGCTACGAAAAGCAGGTTTTCCTTTGACTTTGATTTCTAATGTTGCTGAGCAAATGATGGCAACATTAAGATCACCACAAGACCAAAAGAAAGAAGAGACCCCTCACAAAAGCATCGTGGTCATTCCATACGTTCATAAAGTGTCACACAATCTAAAGAAAGTGTCACAAAAATCCGGCCTCAAGGTCGTATTCAGCGCACTACACAAGCTATCTAGCCTCTGCAAGAAGACCAATGGTGAACAGGCAGAAACCTCATTGCAAAAAGAAGCACGCGCAGCAGTTCGTTAAATGCCGAGGGAACGTTGTGTATAAGATTCCCCTCACTTGCGGAAGGTGTTACATCGGCCACACAGGCCGATGATCAATGAAAGGTTGCGAGAACGTGCGTACTCGCTTAAAGGCTCTGTGAGCAGCCACCTAGCCGACCACTGCAAGAAATGTGATGGTGAACCAGCCTTCAGAGATAGTGATATACTAGGCACCTACGCAGAGCAACGCCAACGTGAAATTTTTGAGGCTTTTTGCATCCAGAAAAGCGGAGAATGCTGCCTCTGCAGCGAGCGAAGTGACTTTTGTGCGCTCTGTAACCTAAACGCAATCTTTCCGGCGGAAGCACACGGCGTAAAACTGCCCCCCATCCCCCCATCCCAAGATAAGCGCGCGCACGGGCACGGGCGACTACGCTCCGCAGGGCAAAGCGCAGGTTTAGGCGCAAACGTATCGCAACGAGTGGGGAGCCAAGCGCGCACTTCGCGCCATCTCGCTGGTAAGTAGAGCTGGGCAGTATCGGAGATACATGTATCTTATATACTATCTTAGATACTCTTTTGGTGTCTTGTATCTGTATCGCGATACCTTTCGTAAGACTAGTATCTGCATCTGTATTTTCAATACATTCGATAATGTGTCGTGTATCTTAAGATACAATATACTGCTATCGCAACATCACCGTGCGAAACCACAATCGCTGACTGAACTCCGCTTGTGAAGCCGATACTGCTGCCACTAAGCCACCTGAATAAAACTAAGGGCAGCGACATAATTGTATCTTTCCGCCAGAGTCCACCAGCGTGTCCCTTTTGGTGAGGCAGAGCAACATGACTGCGCTCGCGCAGTATCGGCAGAAACAAGCGCGCGAACCTAGATGTTCGCGCGCTTGCCCACGTGCCTTTTGTTCTCTCGATTTTTCCCTTCTTAGTTGTGTCAGTGCCAAGACACTTATCCTAAGCCACTTACCAGCGCCGCGTACCAGAATGCGTGCGGCGATGGTCGCACAAATTACGCTGCCGCTCTCCTGCTTGGCGCTCACTTACGAAATCTGAATCGCGGGGTTGCTTTGTATCTCGTGGCTTTCACCGCCCAGCGCTTTGATGGATCTCGTGGATGTAAGTTTGAAGTGCATGCGATTGACTTATGTGCAAATAAGATACTAACCTATAGCAGTGCTAGATCTAATAGCGCAAGCGTTTACCTAACAGACGAGATGGCGTACGATATATTGTCGTACCATGCCGTTTTCTTCCTGCTAACGCTATTCAAAGAACTCTTCAAATCATAATATGGTTGTTAGCAGAAGTGCTTTCTTAGTTGCCCTTATCTTGAATCCTGTACATTACCTAGGTCTCTGGACTGTTTCAAAAAACACCTACACAAGAAGAGAAGTATGACGACCAAACACGCTGGGGTTATGACGATACTTCATGCTTAATTGTCACAGCGATTAGGGGTGCCGCCTGTATCGACTTTCTACACTTATTCACGATGTATGTTTGACACGCAACGGCTTTTCTATCTTAGTTATAAATGTGTTCCTTTTTCATGCCTCCCTATTTCTTTATTCTTACTAATTACCGATAATCGGAGCTGTAGGCGGCATTAGCGTGAATAGCCGCGTTGTCCTGCGATGATTTGTGCAACTGTACAGCAACACGCTCCTATTTTTTTTATTTCGCTGTGACCAGGTTTCAACTACAAAAAACTGTTATCACCGCTTGGCGCAAGCCGTGTCACAATGTTTCGGAATCTCTAAGATTGTCTCAGATTATTTTGTTAACATTACGTGCAAATCCTGCCGCGGCAGCCACATTTCAATAGAGGCGAAATGCTAGAGACGCATGTACATATATTTAGGTGCACGTTAAAGAACATCAGATGATCAGAATTTCCGGGGAGCTCTCCACTACTGCGTCCCTCATAATCATATCTTGGTTTTGGGGCATAAAAACTGAACAATTATTATTAAGGTTACGCGCAGTACGCGAGTACTCCAGTTCATTCGGGAGCTTACGCGAACACCAGCAATACCATCACCATCAGTGCGATCACT